>JBBPBX010008723.1:0-61828 GCA_038048925.1 Garcialebias charrua
GTGCGCCTCCCCCCCCCCGTGCCCCGGGGATGGTCCGTGCGCGCCGCACGTTTGAGTGGGTCCTCGGCTTTATCACAGCTGATTACGCTGCTAAAAATTACACACACACACACACACACAGCCCCGCTGCAGAGAGAGGGGAAAAAAAGCGAAACTAGCTTATACAGTCGTTTCATGTCATTTTTAATATAAATCTGCCTGTTGACTGTGGGCGCACACTGCATGTCATCTGTATTCTGTGTGGATCGCGCGTCTTGCATTCAGAAGTGGGTCTGCGCGGCTCAATAGATCCGGGGCTGACACTATGATCAAAGGCGAGTCAATTTAATTCGCCAAACCGCGTTTGTGTGTTTTCTGAATGCTTGTTGGAGGCTTGAACACGCATAATGAAAGCCGGACCGACCTGTCTTATGAATGGACACTTCCTGCTCGCGGTGGCAGGAAACGTAGCCTTATATGGTGTTTTGAGGGGTGGGAATTATGTAAATTACCTCTCCGCGTGCACGCGCAGGTGAATAGAACAGGTGGAATTCATTATATGTGCGCACCGCATTTACACACTTTTCCTGAGGATAGGAGGGTTTGTTGAATCTGACGTGGCATGTTCGTACGAACGCTTCGTACGAACAAAAGTAGGAGAAATTTAGGATGAAAATACGAACATGTTCGTGCATGAGGGCCATTGTTCTGCATTTTACTTTCACCAAAACGTCCTCTCAGATATTGTACTCTGTAGAACCTGTGACATGTTGTATCATATAATAAACACAACAAAATACATTTATCTTCAAGTTGTTTATTCCACCAGTGGTTTGGAAAATGTACAACTATTTCAAAATATGAACTATACAAGTATTTTTCCACATAATTAAATTAGGATCTCTACATTTCCTCTTTAAAATCTGCTTCAACATACTCTGTTTTGTCTTTTAGGTTTCTGTTAGATTTAAATTTCTATTCTATGACTTTAGTTCCTTTTTTTAGGTTTAGGTAATTTTTTGCATTAATATTGTGCATTAAGATACTTGTAGATACTTTAATAATAATAATAATAATGAATTCAATTTATAACGCACTTTTCATTAATGAAAATCTCAAAGTGCTACAAGGTGCAACAGAATTAAATGTCAATAAAATAAAACAATTAAAATCAATAACAGTATCAGCTAAGATCAAAAGTAGAATCATGAGGAGGTAGAGTATGCTCGGTTGAAAAGAAAGGTCTTCAAGCCGCTCTTAAAGTCAACCACAGACTGTGGGGCTCTCAGACAGTCAGGAAGAGAGTTCCACAGGTGGGGGGCAGCCACACTGAAAGCCCGGTCTCCCATGGTCCTTAATTTGGTTCTCGGAATGTGAAGGAGATTACTGTTCTGTGACCGCAGCGACCGGGTGGATGAGTATGGAATAAGAATATCCTTCAGATAATCTGGTGAAGCTCCATGTAAGCATTGATGTGTAATGAGAGCAGTTTTGTACTGAATTCTGTAGGCGACAGGAAGCCAATGAAGGTTATGGAGAATGGGCGTAATATGTTCAAATTTACGAACTCTCAACAAGATCCTTGCTGCACTGTTTTGAATATATTGAAGTTTCTGAAGGTTTTTGCCAGGGATTCCAATAAACAGGGAGTTGCAGTAGTCGAGCCTGGAGGAGACAAAAGCATGGACGAGCTTCTCAGCATCGGAAAAAGTTAGGGATGGGCGAAGTCTGGAGATGTTTCGAAGATGGAAGAAGCAAGTTTTAAACAGATGCTTAATGTGATTTTCAAATGTAAGATTGGAGTCCATTTTTATTCCAAGATTAGTAACAGAGGTGGAGAGGGGGATGTCTTGTCCAGAAAAGGAAAGTCTTGTTATAGGAGATGTTTGTACCTGGTGAGGGGTGCCAATCAGTATGGCCTCAGTCTTGGAGCAGTTTAATTGAAGAAAGTTCTGATTCATCCATGCCCTAATTGCCTCCAGGCAGGCAGAGAGGGCAGTGAGTGAAGATGGAGATGACAAGGTGGAAGATGAGGATGCTCCAGTCCTGATGTAAAGCTGTGTATCGTCGGCATAACAGTGAAAAGAAATGTTGAACTGATTAATAATTTGACCTAAAGGCAGCATGTAAAGGGAAAACAGCAGGGGCCCCAGAACCGACCCCTGAGGGACACCACAGGAGACACAGACTGTCTGGGACGTGGCGTTGCCAAGACTAACACATTCCAGCCTATTGGAGAGGAAAGATTTGAACCAGTCCAGGACGGTGTCACAGAGACCGACCTCCACATGAAGACGGTGGAGGAGGATACTATGGTCCACAGTGTCGAAGGCTGCAGTGAGGTCAAGGAGGACAAGGATGGAGGGAGAGCCAGTGTCAGCAGCCAAGAGGACATCATTGGTAACTCTCAGCAATGCAGTCTCTGTACTGTGAGCTGCTGAATCCAGACTGGAACTTCTCATACAGAGAGTGTTCCAGTTACTTTAAGCATTTAGCTAGTATTTTCTATTTTTAGCTGACGCTACACTCGACACCTCCTCCTCAAAATGTTTTCAGCTCATGAAGCTGAAGTGTCGTGGGACAGTGTTTCCAGCGCTGCATCAACACGTCCTAAACCATGACTGCAAATGAGGCCTAAATATGTCACATCAGTGTTGAGCTGTTTCCTGAGAAGATCTGGGTGTTTCATAGTTGAGACTTTAAAAGGAGCCTGTTTCACGTCAGAAACTATGTTTGAGAGGAGTTCAACGCCTTCATTACATTTTCTGTTTAAATAAAATTCTAGGAGAATGTCACATTACTTTAGGTTAAGATTTATAGAAAACTTTGGCAGGTTTAGTTACATACACTAAATAATATACATATGTTCATGAATACACCATCACCAGACGTGGTAGAATAAACTTAATGTAGCCGGACGGGTATGGATAAAAATAGGGAACTTTAGTTTAAGAAAATAAAATAATCTATTTTTAATAAAAAAAGTGAGTTTGGTTAAAAACTTTACTAAAAGTTACCCTTAAGGCACATAGACCCGTTGCAGAGGACGCTTGAGACATGTTCACACACTGGCACAAATTAGATTGCACAATTGTTTAATTAAATAAAATACCAAATTTAAAATATTCAGTTTAAAAAAGGCAATTCTAGCTCATTTCTAAAACAGGTGCAATTCATATCAATATTCTAAAACAGGTAGGAAATCATACACACAAAATCATGCACCAAAATTAATGTCACCACCTGAGAGATCGAGCAGTCGAGCAGCTGCTAGCAGTGCTGAGTCCACCCTGGTAAGATCCGTCACCAGAAGAGACGTCACTCACTCCCGACACCTGTACGTTTAGTTGAGCTGGACGTCAGTCGGCCCAGCTCAGCCCGCAGGACGCGTGACGCGGCCCGCCCCATGCCGTCCAGACAGCGGGCACCAACCCAGGACCAGTCGGCAGACGGACGACCCAGGTGGAGGCAGAAAACCAGTCGGGACAGCAGGTAAACGAACACCATAGGACAAACAGCAGGCAGATGGATGCCAAGGACAAACAGCAGGGACTAAAACAATAAATATTTGGCATTAAAATCTACAAAAGTATAAAACAGAAAGATACACTGGCGCTTACTCACCACCAAGTTCCACCTCTAGCAAGAGAGGGAAACAAGCAGATTCTACCGGTGGTCGCGAGAACGGTAGATCATCGCGACCCCAAGCGCACAGTCAACGCCAGCGCGTGACACAACCATCAGACGCTAAGGTCTGCCCCGGAAAGCGGGTGACGTGTAACTAATCCTGAGGGCTGGGCCCGTTTTATACCGGAAGCCAGACCCACCAATCGCACCGCAGCACCTGTGTGGTGCATTTAATGTCCGCAGGACATCTTGCCACATTTATAACAGACGTACATTAGAGAGTGGTTGACATTCTGTGGAGTTTTTTGGACAGCAGTTTTGGAGAAAAATAATTCTCATTTTAATTCACTTACACAAAAGGAGCCACACTCGACGACAGGAGAACATTTTTAACAGTTTTTACTTGCAACAACAGATATTCAGGAGATAAACAGGAAGTACGTGCATGAAGCCCAGTCACAAGAATGTGCACGGGCCGTGTGTGAAGCTTGTTTTTATAAACTTATCAGTTCAGCCGAGCTCACACACTCAGAGTCCTTGGAGCTACAGCTGCACATATTAGCCTCATCCAGCTCCTCATTCACTCTCTGCTAACACAAACATATGATTCATGGGCAGAGTTAACATTCTCAGCCATAGTAGTTAAAAACATCCATAAACAGCCACAGATCAGAAATTACAAAGTCGATCATCGAACTGTGGCCTGTCCTGGTGCCAAAAACACATATGGACACCCTTATGCTTGAACATGGTGTTTGTTATGGACAATCCATGACGAGCACAGAAGTCCAATAACAGAACACCACTCAGGTTCAGATCTGGGGGGGGTTCCTCCTAACCACACTCCTCGAGGTCTCACTGTCATTGCCCACGTTAGAGTTGAAGTCCCACAGCAGAACAGACACCAAGATGGAGGACAACAAGTATGTCCACTCCTGCTCGGCGCCTCTCACCAGGGACAACTCCAGAGTGGAAGAGTGTCCAACCCCTCTCAAGGAAACTGGACCCAGAGCTGTGGTCAAGGTGAATCTGACTAGTTCTAGCTGGAACCTCTCAACCTGACACTGTCACGTCATCTTTAAAGTAAGTTTTGCTGCCCCGTCAGCATTTGGTTTTGTTCAATAAATTATTATTTATTTTCATTATCGACTCCTCCTGTTTTCTTGCACGTGGCTTCGAACCTTAAACTGTGGATCATGACAATATTTATTTTTGCATTTCAGCAACATCTGTGCCCTGTGAGCGAGTCTTCTCTAAAACTGGAGAGGTAGTCAGCCTCAAATTCATTTTTTAAATATCTGTAAACATTTGGTTTATGAACCAGCCACTTGTTTACATTACTATAATGACAAACTTGTAGATCCACGTGTTTGACCTCCTAACATTTGTGTTTTATGCAGTTTTACTAAAGAAAGCAGCACAAGCATCGTCCCCATTCCACAAGCTTCTAAATATCTTTATGTACCTTAATATATATTTACATATAAATACAAAGCTTCATATGACACAGGCAGTAATGGTGTTAGTCAGGTCTTTCACTCAGATGTGGTTCTGACACACAACCAGTAGATGTCCCTGTGCTGACTGGAGTGACTTGAAGCAGATGGGTCAGATCATTTTGATCAGGTTCAAACCTTCAGAGTTAAACAGATCTAGCAGCAGGGATCAGATCAGATCATCTCGTCTGGTTGATGCATTTAGACAACATGAATGAAGAGAAGACTGACTCTTGATCTGCCTCTCCTCATCAATACTGATGAGCCACCACTGCTGGTCAGCTGTTACACTCTGTTGCTCCGACTGGTTCACTTTCTGCTTTAATTTTTATTTTAATTGTTTTGTAGAACAGCTCTTTTGTGATCAGGAAGTACTTACAGTAACTCTTGTTTCTTTTCCAGTGAAGTCTTTACTCATCTTCCACACTTGGAGGCAGTAGACTCTTTGTTTCCTGGTTTTGTTTTGCAGTGATGTTCTATTAAATATAGTTTTTTAAACATATAACAAGGTTCCAATCTTATTTTATTATGATTTCTTGTCCAGAACAAAATTATAATTTAGGTTCTTATAAAAGGATATCAAAATGCACCTACATAACAAATAATATTTATAGTATTTTCTCGTGTATAGGTCGCACCTACGTTTAGCTCTGCTGCAATTGTCTGCCACAGGAGCGCACAGCAAGGCTTTTAAGAAGATTAACACTTAAAAACAATTATTTGTTTGATATTAATTATAGCAAATATGTGTCTGAGCTGAACTTTTCCTTAATAAATGAATGTAATTGTGAAATGAGCTGGATTAAAAAAATTGTTTCCCCGAAAGTGATAACAAGCCATAGGTCGCAGGCCTTGAAAAAACCATAAAAAGGTGCGACCTATACACCGGAAAATACGGTAGATCATCTATAAGTTAATGTCAAGTTACCCTCCAACACTCAGAGAAATAAAATTAACACTCTACACAAATCTCTATTAGATGAAATCACAAAGTCTTAACAAAAACTCAAAACTATGTTGTTGATAAAAAGAAGTGTTGTAAATTTGCATGAAGATGTCGGTAAACCAACAAAGTACAGGAAGTGACAATATTCATGGTAAAAACATTTTTAGAGTTAGGAAGTAAAGAGACAGGAAGTAAAGAGACAAGAGACGCAGAGAGGAGCGATGGTGGCATCACGGAGGATTAAACTGTTTCTGTTTTTCTTCCTGTATGAAGGTAAGAAGATATAAAACAGTTTTTAATAACTTGTATTGTTTGTTCAACACATCATGTCAGTTTTATAAAAGCACTGAGTTGAGTTTACAGTCAGAGTTAAACAGCTGACATCTGCAGCTGTAACTTTTCAGACTAACATCTGAATTAATTTTAATAATATCATTTTATTTAGTCATATTTTCAGGAGCTGTAAGACAAACTGTCAGAGCTGGAGGTGACGTCACTTTGTCCTGTGAAAATGTGATTAGAGGTCAGCAGAACTGTGGATCCACCAACTGGATCTACAGATATGCACGTCAGAGTGAAGATCTGGTTGTTCTTGGGAGGATTAAAGATCTCAGAGCAGACAGACTGAGTCTTACAGCAAACTGTTCTCTGGTTATCAAGAACGTCAGAACTATGGATGTTGGTTGTTACAACTGCAGACAGTTTGTATCAGACCAACAATCAGGTGAAGATGCTGTGGTCCAGCTTTCTGTGGTTTACTGTGAGTATTTTTACAATATTTTCAAATTAAATTGATCCCTAAATCAGCAGATTGACGGTACAGTAATTATATTGAAATAAAATAATCAATGTTTCTCCTCCATCTTCAGTAATAGAAGAGAAGAACCAGACCGAGGTGACATTTTACTGCTTTGTGATAACAGAGAGAGAGTGTCCACACAAAACGAGGTGGTTGTTTCCTGGTAGTGATGTGAAAGAACTTCCAGATGTAAAAACATCTTCAGGTTTCTGCTCTGCTTCTGTGAGATTTCCTTCAAACCACTTTATTTATGAATCAAAGAACTTTTTCAAGTGTGAAGTAAAGACAGGTGAGAGCAACGTGCAGCTTTTTACCTTCAGCTCTCATCCTTCAGGTGAGAAATAATCACATGTTTAACATTTACACCTGTTAAATATACCTGATCATAAAAATAAATATTTTTTCTTTATATTTCAATATTTTGTCATTTTGAGGAGTGGCCTAAATGTTTGTTAATGAAAAAGTATGATTTTGTTTTTCAGCTGTGTTCTGGTTGAACGTCAGTAAGGCTGCGATTGTTGCTTTAATAACAACTGTCATTACTGTCATCGTGCTGAAGAGGATTAAAGGTGACACATGACACTAATACATCATCCATCCATTTATACATCCATCCACTGAATCTGTTCATCCATTCATCCATTTATACATCCATCCACTGAATCTGTTCATCCATCCATATATTCATCCACTGAATCCGTTCATCCATCCATCTATTCATCCATCCATTTATACATTCATTCACTGAATCTGTTCATTCATACATCTATTCATCCATCCATTTATACATCCATTCACTGAATCTGAGCCGGCGTTGTACCGGTCTGTCGTGGTGAAGAGAGAGCTGAGTCAAAAGGCAAAGCTCTCAATTTACCGATCGATCTACGTTCCCACCAGTGGCGGTTCCTCAGTTAACCACCAGGGGGGGCTATTTTCTCAAAAATGAAAAAATAACGTTTCAAGTTTTTCTGGTGTTTATTTATCAAATGCAGATTAAAACTAGGCCAACAGTACAATGAAATGCTCAGATTGAGAACCAACAATTTAACTCACTAAAACAACAAAGAACAAACAAAAAATAATACTAAAGCATGCAATAAAGGTACAAAAATAAAGTACCTACAAATGAAAAAGTAATACAAGGTCCTACAAACATAGTAAAAAACAACATGGTAGAATTTCAATGGTGCAACAGGATGTATTTAAATGAATAAGTAGTTCAAGGTTGTAATTTAAGCTACTTAGATGTTAATAATAATAATAATAATTAATTCAATTTATAACGCACTTTTCATTACTGAAAATCTCAAAGTGCTACACATATATTGAATGCTACACACATTCATAAACCGGTGGCGGCAGACTACCATGCAAGGTGCTTTCCAGTCCTACCGGGAGCAACTCAGGGTTAAGTGTCTTGCCCAAGGACACAACGACACATGGTGCGGGTCCCGGGAGTCGAACCGCCAACTTTCCGATCGGGAGACGACTGCCATTACCACTACACCACGGCCGCCACTGTTTTTCTCTTACATTTTATTGGTGGATGTAACTGGGACCCTGTGTACATAATCTTGTTTCATCACATGTACCACATGTGGTGCAAATGGCAATAAAGATTCTCTGACTGATTTTGTGCTTTTCAATTATGCTAAATATGAAAGGGTGGGTTTTGGCACCTTTCTCTTCCATATGAATAATAAAATATTGGGCATGGACAATATTTATTTTTCCTGGTATTCAAGAGGATAGGGAAATGGCTAGTCAGCTTTCTAATTATTTAACATCTAACAATTTATGAGTATATGTGTACATTTAATAGCAACAATTCAAATTGACATTGTAATTAGAAAGATGTAGTGCTCCTCACTTTTTCAAAATACAGAACTAATATGATGAAAAACATTGTACGGTAAAAGACATGCATTTAGCTGCTCACCTCTGTAGCTGCTCACCTCTGTAGCTATCCTCTGTAGCTATCCTCTGACGTTCACCAGGGCCCAGTGTGCGGCGTTTCTTAGCCATCTGGGATACACTGCCACTGTGTTCGCCACAAATAGTAGGGAGTGAGTCTCTGCAGGACCATAAGAGAACAGTGTTCATATTTTAGTCACCAGGTAAAATAACAAGAAATGTGAAGTAGTTCAATCATAAGACATTAACAAAATACTGTATCAGTAATATTAAACAGCACAACATACACATTAATTTCAATTTACCGGTACCTGATTTTTTGAATGTGGTCTGTGAACTGCTGCATGATTCTCTGAACAAAGACTGAGTCGATGGTCCGCTTCTGGAGTTGGTTGTAGAGAATGTCCACATGAGGCATGACCAGATGGAACAGTTTCAGGAAAAAGCTGAAGCTATCATCCTCCAGCAGCCTCACAAAGCCTCCAGCTTCTCTAACAGTGGTAGGATCAAACTGTCCTGAGTCCCTGATGGTTTCAAAACACTGGAGCAGTTTTTCTTTGTGTTCAAAAACAGTGTTCACAGCTCGGCTGTGGAAGTTCCACCTCACTGTGCTTGCTCTTGGAACTCTGTGGGCCACCACTTCATCGAGAATACTGGTTCTCTTTGGCGATCTTGAAAAAAAGCCGGAGAATCCAGCCAGGTCTGAGAAGAAAATATTCACTTTTGAGATATGGGAAGTCACCTGCTGCATGATAAGATTAAGCTGGTGAGCATAGCAGTGATATATATATAGTGTGCATTTACATAGACATCTTGGATCTTCTTCTGTACACCACCTGTGGCTCCTCTCATGACACTCGCACCATCATATGCTTGTGAAATGAGCTTGCTCTTCTGGTCATCAGGGAGAATGGAGCTCAACCTTTCCAGAATAAAAATAATAACCTTTCAAATAATTATATAATCACTGTTTCATAACATGAAAAATTCAAACTATTTAATGCTTAAATCTTTCTGCTACTTGATTTATTTAAGTTTAGTGTCTTTGAAACAACAGCACAACTTATAATGAAACTAAAGTTTAACTAAACTAAACTAAAACTAAAGTTTATTTATTCATTCAGATTTATTCATCAGAAAATTTGCAACTGCTGCTAAACGAAACGAGACAAAAGTTAACTAACACAGACAGACACTCTGAGGAGTAAACAGTTCATGAGCTGAAGATGAACAGACAGGAGTCGTCTTCACACATTCGGGTTTATAACTAGCAAGTAGCAACTTTTATAATGTTGCAGACAGTACACCACAACCATGAGCAGAGCTACTAGCTACTGTGACTGACTGCAACAACCACCGTCCCACACACACCACCATGTCCCGAACACAGATGAAAACAGCTCAAACTTTGCTCATGTGTGCTCAGCGATTTATTAAACTCACTAATTATTACTTGCTTACCTGTGTGTAGAAAGGCACCATTAATAATTACTGCTGTTTCAACGTCGCTACTCGCTAGTTGTCCGTGTGATGATCAGGTCTGACTGTAAACAGAGGGAATCCCCCGCTCCCCCCCTCCTTGGCTCGAACCGGAAGTGCTGTCGATCCGTGGCATAAGAGACAGTCCAGGCTCGAGGGCGGGGGAAAATGCGACCTGTACAGTCCAAAAGTTTTGTACAGATGGGACATAAACTACGGCCGCTAGCGGCGGATAGTTATAATTAGATTCAATGGAAAAGCATGGGAAAAGCCCCCAGGCGGCGCCGAGCGGGGAAACCGGAAGTACGTCACTCACAATCAGAAAACGTTTTTTGAAACAAACAAAACAATCATTACTCATAAAATATTTATCCTACACAACTAAAAACATATATGCATGCATTTCGAAATATTTTTATTTTATTATTTCACTTTTATAAAAAAAAAAATATATATCTTCAAATGGTGAAGAAGAAAAGCTGCAGTTCCAAGGAGGAGCGGCGCCCCTAGCGCCCTCTAGTGGCGGCCGCCACTGGTAACAATATTGACACTGTAAGGTATTTAAACACTTACAGGGCCACCATTATTGTAATAATATAGGAGTTATTGGTCAGTTTACTGACTTACCTATATTTTAGATGCGCAGGTCTGAGCAGAGTTTATCTGCACAAACTTACCACCAATTTGCGAGTTCACCCTTTTTCCGGTATTAAATTGCTTTAACTGTGACTAGGAAAAATGTAATTTCACGAGAGACTTCAACTTATGTTGGTCCACCAGAAAATAGACCTTTTATTGAAATTATCATAAAAGTACATTAAACATTTGTATCGATATTAGCTCTGATTTAATAACTACGTTGACAAAAATTCAAATTAAAACAAACAGACAGTTAGAATTTAACTGTTGGCACATTACTTAAAGGTACAGTATGCAGTTTCTGTAGAACTCCAGCACTTAGAAATATTTTCAACAGGCAAAGCATTCTGATCCCGCTCTGCCCCCTTGTGGTCTGTTAAATTTCAAATTCAAGCTCTGTTTTTATTGGCTGATTCAAATTCAAGCTCTGTTTTTATTGGCTGGTTACAAACTCTGTTTTTATTGGCTGGAAAATGGTGGGTCACCTTTTCTTTTTAGAAATGCTTATTTACCACCTGGAGAAGCAAGGGGACAATATATATATATATTTTTTTTCAGAGATTACCTGGCTAACATCAGTCTGTCAGGAGGTAGTGACAGAGTGAAGAAATATGTTCATAAAAAAAGCTACATACTGCAGCTTTAACAGATTAATGGCTTATGAAAAAGAAGAAATAGGAGGAAGAAGAGAAGTGAAAGCTAAGTTAACCGAAGTTGATTATTTTGAGCAGACAGGGTGGCACTTTCCCATACAGGTCTCAGCTGGGCTCATCACACGTTCAGGACACAATCAACGCCTCGTTACCTGTTGACGATACGTCTTGGAGATAAGAGTTGAAGTTTGTGGACACTAACGGACTGTGTTGTCCAGTTCACGTCCAGATGACCTCCGCGCGTGTGAGCTGATTCAGACGAGCAAGAAGCGCGCTTCTCCCGGCAGGAACAGAGCCAGCTACTGGCTGAACTTTCAAAATAAAACTTCAGAAAACAAATTCTTTCAGGAGATGAGTGAGTGAGTTACAGTAAGCTTTACTGTAACTCCAGCTGAAACGTGGGTCCAATTGACACAATGACCGGAACGTTCCCAGCTTTTTCCAGAGGAGAAAACCAGTTGTTAGAAACTTTTCTCCTTCGACACTCTAAAGTGAAAATGCAGGAAGTGTCCCTTTAAGAAGGGGGTGTGACTTAGTCACATACTTCCTGCTGATTGGCTGTCCACCACTAGAGAAGGAGTGACTTTGAAAGTCAGTTCGTCTGAGTGACAGGTAGGGTAGACATAAATAAAAAAACATACGTCAGAAGATGCAGGTGCATGTGAACAAGCCATGTACTTTGTTTTGAGAACAGATACATTGTTTTTAGAAAGGACGGGAGACAGAAAGCAAGCTATGTCTAGCACTTTTCCTTCGTTCCAAAAACATCTCAAACAAATACGAACGGATTGTTCATTCAACTTAAGACAGTTATTCTGCCTAGAGCAGACAGTTTAAAGCAAGATCATTCTGAGATGTTCTCTTAACTTTGGCATGTTTAAAATATACCAGCTTAGTAAAATCATCATTAAATGACAAAAATATATTGTTGATCAATTCTGAATTAACACACATTAAAGAGAAAGTTCAATCTGATTAATTGGTGTCTATTAATTCAAAATAATTGTAACAAAAATAGTGTCCACTTGTGTCCTTGAGAGCTTCAAGAAAGTGTAACACTTAGAGTTTCAAAGAGATGCAGAGAGGTGTACTTAAAGGTCAAGCCTAAAATATCAGAGATGAGGTGTTCCACTACAAATATATATATATATATATATATATATATATATATATATACATATATATATATATATATATATATATATATATATATATATATATATATATATATATATATATATATATATATATATATATATATATATATATATATATATATATATATATATATATATATATATATATATATATAATATATATATATATATATATATATATATATATATATATATATATATATATATATATATATATATATATATATATATATATATATATATATATATATATATATATATATATATATATATATATATACATATATATACAGTATAGTGACGTGAGCCAATATACAGTGTGTCTCGTATTCCTAGAGAATATTGGATACATATTTTTATCAAGCATGCTATTTGTGCTACAACATACAAAATGTCTTCCAGATTATCCGTCTTAAATAACTTTTATTTTCCAACTCTCTATGGGGCTCTTTGATTGTTTCGATTGGTCAAATCTCTTGATGTGTCCCTCTGGAAATTACTGTTGTCTACCCTCGGGTTAGGACAATGTATAAAAAAATGAAAGAGTGGAGATCAGGTGGTTCTCTATGGACTTTAGATGTTTGGACAAGCTGACAATCTGGAGAAGCTGCACATATTTACTGACCTGACCCACTTAAGTGAAGACCAGATCAGTCACCTGGGCCCTGCTTGCTGTTCTGTTGCCCTGAAGGCTGCAGGTTAGGAAGAATTTGGAGTTAATTAAGTTCTGTTTAATTTCTGTCCAGTTTTATTAAAAAGTTATTTAAATCAAACTAAGTACACAACAGAGTATTTAACATCAGGGTGGATGCTCAGTGCTTTATTTATGGTTATTTAAGTCTGCGTTATTTAACGGTTTGATGATCCTTGTCACATATTTATTTAGTTTTTTTGTGTATTTATTGTCTGAATCAATAAAAAAACAAAAAGATTTTGTCGCTGTGTTCTTTCAAATAGAAATTGATTTCACTGCATGTTCATGAAGAATAAGACAAAGCAACAGCACCACTGTTCATCCAATCATCATTTTAATGTTTGCATGAAAACATGGTGACTATGAGAACAATGGCCCTCATGCACGAATATGTTCGTATTCTTATCCTAAATTTCTCCTACTTTTGTTCGTATGAAGCGTTCGTACGAACATGCCACGTCAGATCCAACAAACTCTTCTATCCACAGGAAAAGCGTGTAAACGGGCTGCTTAAAGTTGATGGATCCCACCTGCTCTACTCACCTGCGCGTGCTCGCGTGAAGGTAATTTACATAATCTCCACCCCTCAAGACACCATATAAGGCCACGCTTCCTGCCTTCTGACAGCAGGAAGTGTCCATTCATTCAAACTCAAGAAGTAAAAGGCGTTCGGAGATCTGCTCTCATCGTCGCGCTGTGGCGCACCGCCACCCCGCCACCCCCCCCGCAGGTGTCGGATGGTCAAATATTTTTAATGTTAGTGTAAACAACTGTGTAGTTTCACTTATTCAGAAGAGCCGTGGAACGGAATTTTATGTACCTGGGTGTTAATATGAGGAGCGGCTTTGATGACCAAGGGGAGCGCACGACTCACTGAAGCCTGCGCGACACACCAAACAAATTAAACTTAAAATTATAATTCTAATTCAAACAGAATAACCTATTGTCAAGAATAATTATGGTGCGTGATTTTTTTAAACCCAAGATATTTTCTAAATAACGAAATATGAAGTTATTCGTGGAGAAGATCCGTCTGGATGACAGCGGACCGACTGCTCCTAAAATATACGACAGGTCCGGACCACTCGTAAATTTTGTTCGTATCTGAAGAAAATCGTAGGATACGAAAACATTGTTGAATGCCAAAAATGATCCTAAATCACTCGTACGCACAGTTTAAGAACAAATCTGTGCGTACGAACGGTTCGTGCATGAGGGCCATTGATCCTGTGTTTGTTTTCATCAACTCCCCCTGTGAGCATTGAATCTCATTATGTAACAAAACCAGAATCTGAACAAGTCCAGCTGGACTGCATCAACTCATGTTTGACTCTTCTTATTCTCAGGAGCTGAGTGTCTCCAGCTGCGTGAAGCTTCATGCAGCTGGCTTCCTCTTCTTCGGACGTAGAAGTCCCTCTGGGTGTAAATTCCTCGTCGGAGCCCATCGACAATGTTTCAAAACTCTAGATGTGTAACAGATAAAATGTCACACACTGCAGCAAAGTACAACGTCCAGCGTTCAAAGTAAGAGCTACACATAACTTATTGAAAAGGTTATACTGTACATAATTTATGCTACTTTATTACAAATACGCAAAGATTTGAGAAGCAAATAGTTCATTCTTACCGGTGAATGCGCCATTGCAACTGTGTTTACTAGCATGCGCGTTCACGAGACAGGTCATGCCGTGGAGGAGGAGCTAAGGAGGCGGAGTTGCAGGTCAGCCAGGGAGCAAGGGGGAGGGACCAGAAAGGTGTCTGTTCAAAAATTTTCTAAGTGCCAGCGTGTTACAGAAACTGCAGAATGCAGCTTTAATGAAAGAAAGTACAGTATACTGGTTTAACCACATGACATGTCTTCATTTATAGGCAAGAGAAAGAGGAAAGATCAAGGTCACACAACGTTACTGTTGGAGCAACAAAAACTGGACCGTGAACAACGAGAGGAACACCTGACTCGTCTTCTTGAGCAATCTCGTCATGCAATGGAACTGGATGCATCAGCTCGAGCTGGAGAGACTTCAGCGCTGGCACAACAGATGGCACAACAGACAGCGGTTCTCACACGGGCGATTGAGCAGGAAGAAAACATCCACATGCAGCAGATAGAACATGGTGCTGCATTCAATCAGGCATTGCTTGGAGTGCTGGGTGAAATAGCCCGTGCATTAACACACAGAAATGTGTAAGTTCTCATTAGATATATACTTATAGTGATAAATAGAAATAGATAGATATAGACACTCATTAGTTTGATCCTGTATTTTGGGTTTATTTTTTCTTTCCTATTAAAATCTTTTTTCCTAAAAGTGGTTTCATTCATTACTCCATTATCTCAACATATTTCACAGTGTTACAACACTAGGTGCTACACATAATCTACTCAAATGTTATACTTGGGTTCGATAATCAAGTCAGACAACTGTAAGAAATTAAGATGAAAACCATGGTGCACTTATTTGAACTAGCAGCAATTTTAACATCCACCCTGTAACAAACAGGCAGATTTTCAACTGAACCGTGAACTCATGCTGTCTCTGTGTTCATCCATCCATCCAACTTCCTCTTGTGCTGAGGTCGGGTCGTGGGGCAGCAGCATCACGAGGTACGGGAAAGAGCAGCATAATGAGGTATAGGAAAGAGCTCAACGTGATGAGGCTGTTGTGGGGAGGACCACAAAGATTTCCCAGCTCAACTAACAATAAACAATACATTGTTATTACATGTAATGAATTAAGCAATTAGTGTATAATGGCCCATTTAATCTAAATTATCAAGTTTCAATTCACTTTTCATTAACCATAACAAAAGATTACTATTTAAATATTATGGCATACTAACCATTGTTATTTCAGGGTAAATTAAAATCAGATTTTTTCCAAACGCGTAGCAGATTGTAAAAGTGTCACTCATTACTGGAAATTGTGATGTATTTAGAAATATAAATGACCTTGTGCATTTCAAAATAAATATAATTGGACAAAAATTTGACATTTCTAAATTTTTTATTATGAAAACATGTGTTTCAGGAAAGACAAAAAGGCAATCAAGTCAGAACTTGAATTATGCTTGTAATTGTATGTTCAGGAGGTATTCCATTAGAGCATTTCTAACATCAATTTGTTCAACTTCCTGTCGCACAGCTGCATGGGGAGGCTGTGCGGCTGCTACTGCAGGCGGTTCATCGAGTGAAGTATCATATGACTCTCCATGACTCTCACACAGATTATGAAGGGCACAGCAGGTCAGCACCATGGACTTCACAAGTTGAACATCACAGTCATTTCGTTTCAGGAGGCAACGCCATCTTCCCTTCAATCTTCCAAAAGCGTGTTTGGTTGAAGAATTGTTGTTCTGCTGTAAGCCTTCCCATGTCAGAAAAAGGTTTTAAGAGTCAGTCTTGAATGGGATAAGCTGCATCACCCAGGATGTAGTGGCCAGTATTTGCTGCACCGATAGACCTGAGATGAGCTGGGAACAGGTTTCCCTGGCTGGCTAGCTCCCACAGTGTGGACAGTCTTAACACTCTGGCATCGTGCATGCTCCCCGGCAATCCAGCAAAAACATTCCAGAACTGCCCCTTTCCATCCACAACAGCTTGAAGTATAATTGAATGCCAACCTTTTCTATTAAAATAATCTGTGTGATAGGGCTGTGGTGCTATTATGGGAATGTGGCTGCCATCAATTGCACCTACACAATGTGGCAGCCCATACTTGTTCTCAGTGTAAACAGACATTTGCCTGAACCTCTCAGCATCTGGCAAACGGATCTGTTCTGGCACCAAGAACAACTCGTATGCCGCACAAAATTCCTGCAAACACCTCCACACAGTTGTAATGCTGACACCAAAAATATGTCCAATACTACGATACTCAGATCCAGTAGCCAGCTTCCAGAGTGCTATTGCTACTCGCTTCTTTAATGGCACACATTTGCGGTAGTTTGTGTTTTGTCGCTCCAGTGCTGGATGTAGTTTGTTGCACAGGTATATGAACGTTCCTTGGGACATCCTGAAGTTTTGCAGCCATTGAGTGTTGGAGAAACCAGGAACAATAATATCCCACCACACAGATGATCTGGAGTTCCCACACTGTAGGTGTTCTGCGAGTACGATTGCTTAGCTCCTGAATCATCTGGAACACACACACACACACACTGCAACTGTATTAAACTTTTCTTGATGGACAGGTCAATATTTTCTTTCTCTGCTTTTATCATATTAATTGCAAACTGCAACTGAAAGACATGCATAATTATAATATAGAAATACATTATGTATATGGATAGATGGACAGACAGACGGACGGACCGACCGACCGACCGACAGACCGACAGACCGACAGACAGACAGACAGACAGACAGACAGACAGACAGACAGGTTAATCAAGCCCAATACCTGTGCAATCTGTAATTCAGATAGACACACATCAGAACACTTGCTAATTAATAGCAAATGTATTACTGCATTTTGGAAGGATTGTCAGACTTGGAGCATATAGAGCTGTATTCCAACGTTGATATGTTACATTTAACATTTAAAAAACAAATCTTTCTGGATAAAGAGCTTTAGCTTACCATCACTCGTCGCCTCCTGTCTTCGTCTTCATACTGCGTTATGGCTTCCCACACCCTGCGGTAATTCTCCATAGTGTTTTGCCTCCTCGTGGCCTGTCGCCTTCGGTCTGCAGCCTGCAGCCTTAGGAGCGCTGCACGGAGCTTTTGCAGCCTTCTATGTGAACGGGCTACGGTCTCATCTGTTCGACGTTTCACGAGCAACCACACACAGAGAATAATGTTAAGTACAACAACAACGTCCTCCATTTTGTTTGTGTGTCTCCTGGGTTTTCTTCTTCTACTATTAGTTTAGCAGTAGCCAGTGAACACCTTAAGGGATATTACTACCAACATGTGGTGAGACGAGGTCCTGCAGGGTGTTCTTCTTCTAACGTTTAGTGGTGGATAGTAAATACCTTGAGGGAACACTACCACCACCATGAGGTAAAACGAGTAGGAATCTGGACCCCGCCTACACAAACGGGACAAAAAAGTGGTGGAAACAGAACTACATGTGAGACGAACCGAATTGAGCCGATCTGATCCAATTTGATCCAACCCACGCTGAGCGGTGGAGAAGGGGCATTAGTGCACGGTCTGACCCGGGCTGAAGTCCAGGGGCCTACAGCATTGGGTACCATCTTATTTTGAGGTCACGCGATCAGCTAAAATACATCATCTTGTAAGTTGTCAGGTTTTCTGTCAATCATTTCAGATGCATGTTTGTGGTGCTGATCCAAATAAGAAATGACCCACGTGGGTTCACTGGCCATGAGCCGACCTATCAGAATGTGTGTTGCTAGAATGTGTCAATGGAAGGGGGACTTTATTGTTGAACCCAGACTGAATTCCTGTTTTTAAATCTCTTTTAAGAACACACTTTTTTTACCTTTGTTATAAACCTACAATCTTAACTTTTATGGCATTTTGAACTCATAAGCAGACGTACAAGATATATGTTTTTATTTTTTGTATGCTTTGTTTGCATTTTAAGCAACTTGTCTTTGTGTTTTTGTATAGCATTTTTGATTAACCCTGTGGTTGTTACAATGTGCTATAGAAATAAGGTTGAGTGATTGTTGTGTAAACACCAACACAACGCATGATAATTGCCTGAGCGCAGGCCCACATAGACACACGTGCATGCACAAACACACAAACGGCAGGAGCAAAGCTTTGTTACATACAGAAGAGGCCTCACACTCATGCACACACACATAGAAGCAGACACGAACACACACACAGAACCAGAGACACACACACACATAGCAAGACACACACAGAACCACATACACACGCACACACACACGCACACACACATTCCAAACGGCAGGAGCAAAGCGTTGTTACAGACGAGCAGAGGCCTCTTATAAGAACAAGAAATGCACACTTTTTCACACAGCTGCAGAGGGGAGAAGCTGCAGAAAAGAGCCTGTTCAGCTGGAGAGTTTTAAAGCATTTAACATAGTAATTGAACTGATAATACCTTACAAAAATAATCAAACACATATGATTATGTAATCATTTATGTTCTATGATTACTAGAGATGTATAATTACAATATTATGATGATCTAATTAATATATATCTTGTAAGATTCCATAGCAAACTACTGGTAAGGTGTTTTTCCACAATCTGGGTAAAAGGTGAAGAGTTGAGACTTGTTCTGACTGAAAATTGGAACATTGCCCAAATTACACAGATGGCAAATTATGTCACCAGCTTCCGGAGAGGGGTTGAGGGCTGACAAAAACATTATGTCATCAACTCTGTCCGGAGGATGGACGGAGATGTAGTCATGACTTCATCAGCGACCAATGGGAAGCTAGTAAAGTGATGTAAGCCATCTGTGAAAGGGGAGTTGAAGCCCCTTTTAGACTATAAATAGGCCGGTGCAGAAAGGATAAGGGCTTGCAGACTTTTATTTGGAGACCTTTCTGGAAAATACTGGACATTTTCTGGGACAGTCTTGGGGCAAAGAAGAAATTGGATTAATTCGAAAATAGTTTTTCTCCTGGACAAAAGGAGTACTTTTTTCTGTTGCCCAAATTAGCTATTATATCACTTTTCTTCACGATAAAATAACATTCTAGGACTTGGAGTAAAACTTCTCTCCTTGCCAGGAGTGAAGGATTTTTTCCCCTATCTTCAGGACTGAGTCAAAAGGCTTATCACCATAAAGAAGGTATGGAAATACTCTACAGAATTTGTTCATTAACTAAATTTATATTAAATTTATATAACAGCCACAAGCCTACTTAGACAGGAAGATTAAGATCAGTTTTGCTTGAAGTCATCCGAACCCGGCATCAGAGCGAGGTCTGTGGGCTGATTGCTCAGTCTGGAGGCTGAGGGATCATTTTGTTCCTCTCTACCCATCTATCCTGCCGAAGACCTTTCTTCGGCTGACTGAGAAAATGATTGGATTATAACTAATTTTTCCTGGATTACCATTTTTCTGATTGGATTACAAGATCTTCCTGTGGGATTATAACACAAAGATTTTTCCATTTATGGAATATGCTATTTTTCTGATGGGATCATAACACCTTGATAGATTTTTTATCACTTTTTAATTGGATTACAACACTTCTGAGGAAGAAATACCAGTTTGTGGGTTATACCAATGATGGATTATAATTGATGTTTTCCTGAATTACAATTTTTCCTTTTGATTGGATTAATACTTTTTATGGGATTACAACACCTTGACGGATTTTTATCATTTTTTATGGGATTATAACACCTTT
Organism: Garcialebias charrua; assembly: GCA_038048925.1. NCBI lineage: Eukaryota > Metazoa > Chordata > Actinopteri > Cyprinodontiformes > Rivulidae > Garcialebias > Garcialebias charrua. The sequence continues at coordinate 20,692 of JBBPBX010008723.1, forward strand.
TAAGGATTATATCATTGTTTGATTGGATTAAAGCCTGAATCATCATTCAAAGGAGAACACAAGGATTTTTCCATCTGGAGGATTGTAATTTTCTGACTGAAACATAACAAGGCTGCTTGTGAATTTTCCTGTGGGATTATAACACAAGGATTTTCCTGTGGGATTATAACAAAGATTTTTCCATCAGTTGGAGTGCAATATTCTGATTGGATTATAACTCAACTCAATTGCAAATTTAACATCTTAAGCCCAGCTTGTGGAGACACCTTTAGGGACCTGTGGAATTATTTAACTCTTTTAGACGCCAATCATGTAATCTGATGAAATCCATCCTGTAGTAGAAGTGCTAACGCTGTTACCCCTGCAACTATAAATTAAAATAACACAAAACGTACAAAATCTGGATTTTCACACTCACTTGATATTAAATGATGGAAAACTTGGTTCAAAGATAACAACAATATTATTGGAGGTTTTGAATGGTTTTATTAGCCTCAAAAGTATAAAGAACCCCCTGGTTGGCTAACCAGATCGGATAACAATTGCAATCTACTAGAGGTAAGCTGTTGTTAATGCACGTTTCCCCGTGAGGTACGATCTGACTCCATTCTGCTAGGTCAAGCTATCGACGGGGTAAAATGAGGGTGTGGCGTGTAGATGCTAGACAGTGAACAGTCTGGGTGAATTACCTCGTCTCAGCCTAAAATCCTAACTGATCCGGAGACATATCGGGTAATACTCGGGTGCTGGGATTAGTTAAGGACCCGTTACTGGAGTAGACTGGAGTGAGGACTTGTTGCAAAGTCCTGTGGCTACCTCACTCACGTAGAACGACAAATGGGGGCGTGTCTCTTAATTATTGACTAACAGCTGTTCACATGTCATGTAAGAAACTCAAGAGCGTTGCTCAAAATAAAAGAATATATTTGTCAGAACAAGTTTGAAAAATAACTTGAGACCAAATTGAAGCTGGCAGATTTAAAGCTCCACTGACATCATCTTTTAACTTTCCATAAAATGGCACAACATATATATATATATATATATTAAGATTGACCTCTGATCGTTTTTGCTAAAACAATGTTAAATTAATTAAAATTCCTCTCAAAAACAGTTTAAAATTAGCGCCTTTTTTTTCACATGATAAATACGGGGTTTCCCGTCGCGCGATTATGACGTCACACACAGACTCGCGTCAACTGCGCACCTTGTTTACAATGGACAAGATACAAACGCGATCCGTCCAATTTAGCTATTTAAAACTTTATATTTTAGCGGTTTGTCTTCAGAGAAGCCAAAGTTATTTCCAGTAAATAGCAGGTTATAATTTTTTTCAGCTCCTGCTGGTTTTTGGAGACTTTTCACTTCAGGAAGTGCAGCAGCTCTGTGAGGACTTAGCAGCTGATAGTTGAGAGGCAGAAGGAATTCTACATGTAAATCGTTTCCACAGCACTGAAATGGTAATATATTAGTTAATGTTTCTAATAATTATTCAACATTAATTTATAGTTTAAAAAATTAGTCCCTTTTAAAATATCTGTTAAATATATTATTCTTTTATTTTATTTTGTTTGTGTTTTCAGGTTTCCAGGTCTCCAGTCCATCACCTGAGGCTCTTCCTGTTGAACCACTAGTAACCCAGACTTTCACATCACAGCAGGTAAGATTGCATCAACAAAAAGAATAGTACTCAACAATATTCTTTGATGTAAATCTGTTGATTTTCTGTGGTTCTGATGAGGGAAGTGACAAAGTGGATGCAGCATTCAGCCCATAATGGACCCAGATGTCCCCTGCGTCCACACCTACAACACCTGGACATCCAGGAGCGTACACGAGGAGGTGGTGGAGTCTGAAGACATTAGTTTGACCCATTGTCTTAATATACAGTATACTGCATATAATATATACTGTGTGTGTCTGTGTGTTTTATCATCAATTCACAGAAATGTCTTCACCTGAAGAGTGGACCCAGGTGGAGGAGAACAAACCTTGATATTGTTAAAGAACAGATGGAGACATCTTCATGATCTGTAGAACACCAGGACTGATGCTGCAGAAAGCTACGTTTGTGCATCAAGACATCAAAATATGCAGAAATACTACAACTGGCCAGAGCATTGAGATGAAAATGAATCAATGAAAATATGAATTTAATATTTTTTCTGACAGTTCAAATGAACATATTGTTTGAAAAAAAAGGATAACAATGAACCAAGTGTTTCTGTAGATATGTGTAAATAAAGTTACAGTAGTACACTATATTATCTGTTAGTGTTGAGTTATTCTTTGTGAGAATATTTGTGTATCTGTTTTAATTTCATTCGTTCATCTACAACTCACAGCTCGTACTTTAGTAAAAACAAAATTGGTGAATGTTGAAAAAAACATTTTATTAAAATAAAACCATCCCATATTATCAAATATATGAAAACCTCTGGGGAAACATTAATATGAACAGATTATCAAAAAAAATTGAGTTTAAAAAATATCAGCAAGTGGTGTTTGACTTCATCAGCTCTGTAAAAATGACTCCAACACCTCCTCGTCCACCCTCCTGTCCAGGTGTTGTAGGTCTGGACGCAGAGGACTTCTGGGTCCATTCTTCAGGTGAAGACATTTCTGTGAATTGATGATGAAACACACAGACACACACAGTATATATTATATGCAGTAGGGGTTGAACGAGTACATAATTTTTAACCTCGACATTAACATAAAAAAACTCGAACGACGCTCGAGTAGCCGATGACGTCACAGTGTCTTACGATGCAAAATAAATAAATAAATATAAATGCCTAAAAACGTCTTTACAAAAAGAAAAAAAAGACCAACAAAGCATTGGGAGCATTTATTATGCTCCTATCATTTATCATACTGCACATAAGTCACAGGAAAAACAAAACTATTAGTTATATTAATAATATTAAAAGTGAAAGTATAAGGCGATGAAAACCGAAACTTAAAAAACAAATGGGGCCACAGCCACACCGTACCACCGCCTGCAGCTGTGCAATTTAGGTTTACTTTTAGAGATTGTGTTTATAGGTTTTTGGTAGCTCTAGAGAGATGAATATTTGTTTTTTTTGTTTGTGAAACGAGAGAGATGAAGCCGTTTCGGCCGTGTTATATATGGGACCTGCATTGCAACACTGCCCTCTGCTGTCACAATCTACTACAAAGAAAGTCAACACGAAGTAGCGCATTTTATAAAATTATAAACTGTTTTACCTTTTTGACAAGACGGCCTGCTCCATTAACATCCGTGCGCACACAGGAATCCATTTTGTAGCGTCTACTAAAAGCTAAAAGCTACCCAGAGCGCTGTGAAATGTGACGTCACTACGGGTACCCGAGGTGGACAAAAAAGCCTCGATAGAAGTCAAAGCACTCGATCTGTCGAAAACTCGGGTACTCTGTTAATGCACTAATATGCAGTATACTGTATTTTAAGACAATGGGTCAAACTAATGTCTTCAGACTCCACCACCTCCTCGTGCACGCTCCTGGATGTCCAGGTGTTGTAGGTGTGGACGCAGAGGACATCTGGGTCCATTATGGGATGAATGCTGCATCCACTTTGTCACTTCCCTCATCAGAACCATAGAAAATCAACAGATATACATCAAAGAATATTGTTGAGTACTATTCTTTTTGTTGATGCAATCTTACCTGCTGTGATGTGAAAGTCTGGGTTACTAGTGGTTCAACAGGAAGAGCCTCAGGTGATGGACTGGAGACCTGGAAACCTGAAAACACAAACAAAATAAAATAAAAGAATAATATATTTAACAGATATTTTAAAAGGGACTAATTTTTTAAACTATAAATTAATGTTGAATAATTATTAGAAACATTAACTAATATATTACCATTTCAGTGCTGTGGAAACGATTTACATGTAGAATTCCTTCTGCCTCTCAACTATCAGCTGCTAAGTCCTCACAGAGCTGCTGCACTTCCTGAAGTGAAAAGTCTCCAAAAACCAGCAGGAGCTGAAAAAAATTATAACCTGCTGTTTACTGGAAATAACTTTGGCTTTTCTGAAGACAAACCGCTAAAATATAAAGTTTTAAATGGCTAAATTGGACGGATCGCGTTTGTATCTTGTCCATTGTAAACAAGGTGCGCAGTTGACGCGAGTCTGTGTGTGACGTCATAATCGCGCGATGGGAAACCCCGTATTTATCATGTGAAAAAAGGTGCTAATTTTAAACTGTTTTTGAGAGGAATTTTAATTAATTTAACATTGTTTTAGCAAAAACGATCAGAGGTCAATCTTGATATATATATATATGTTGTGCCATTTTATGGAAAGTTAAAAGATGATATCAGTGGAGCTTTAAAAAAAACATCTGTCAGAGAAGCTGAACCCACAGGAGGATGCTCCCTGACTCTTCCACCACCTGAGGGAGAAGAGGATGAGGTGTGGCCCCAGCAGGTGATGTTACAGTACATTAGCTGGAGAGGAGCAGAAAGGTAGAACTGGGGAGAAGGGGGGAGCACAGGAGGAGCAGAGAGACGATCAGGCAATGAGACAAATCTGATTACTTTTATAACAGTGACCCGCGGGAGCGTGCAATTCCAGTCTCTGTATACTTTGCTGTTTCTGTAGCTTTAGTTTTTGGAAATAAATAATATTAACACTCAAATATAAAATGTATATGCAGACCAAAGATTTGATTGTGGGGATAAAATTGTGTGTGTGTGCGTGTGTGTGTTGAAGTAACATCGTCCTTAATGTTCATGTGTTTCAGTGGTTCCTGCCTCTGTTTAGAGCTGATTAAAAGAAGCTTCTCAAGACTGAAGGCCAGATGTGGACCAGTAGGACCCAGAGCCTCTTATCATAGCGTGGAAGAGAAGACCCCTGGACCAGTCTGGTGGGAAACCAACTAAATATGGAGGAGACCGATATCAGGTTTTGGTCACTACAGTTTCTTTAGTGAGTGAGGAGGATTAAAAAAAACTTAACAGGCAGAAACCCAGATGTAAAGACTCACAAAGGCAGTTTGAGCTCTTCACAGACTGACATTAATGAGGCAGATGAAGAGGATGGTGAAATGACCAATCCTGACTCTCTGCTAAACAACTCATCAGACTCTGAATCAGAACGTGAAGACAGTATGAAAGACTGGAAGGAGAGCAGGGCTTCTGAATCAGAAGCAAAAACTGTCAACAAATCTTTGAGCTGCTCTGAGTGTGGTAAGCAGTATGTCAATAACCGGACTCTTCAAAGACACATGACAAGTCATTCAGGAGTGAAGTCTTCAAGATGTCTGCTTAATAAGAAATGTGTTGGAGAGAAGAAAAATGTAGAGTCATGCAGGAAAGTCCAGACAAGGCCAAAATCAATAAGTTGTGATGACTGTGGTAAAAGATTTACGTCCAAATCACATTTAAACACACACATGAGAGTCCACACAGGAGACAAGCCGTTTCCTTGTGAGCTTTGTGGTTATAGATTTAGTGATAAGGCAAATTTAAACAGACACATGAGAGTCCACATAGGAGACAAGCCATTTCCTTGTGATCTTTGTGGTTATAGATTTAGTGTTAAGGCAGATTTAAACAGACACATGAGAGTCCACACAGGAGAAAAGCCATTTCCTTGTGATCTTTGTGGACAAAGATTTAGTCAGAAGACAAGTTTAAACTCACACATGAGAGTCCACACAGGAGAGAAACCGTTTCCTTGTGAATTTTGTAGACAACGATTTAGTGGGAAGACAAATTTAAAAAGACACATTACAGTCCACACAGGAGAAAAGCCTTTTCCTTGTAAACTTTGTGGACAAAGATTTAGTAGGAAGACACATTTAAACTCACACATGAGAGTCCACACAGTAGAAAAGCTGTTTCCTTGTGAACTTCGTGGTCATAGATTTGGTGATAAGGCAGATTTAAACAGACACATGAGAGTCCACACAGGAGACAAGCCGTTTCCTTGTGATCTTTGTGGGCAAAGATTTACTCAAAAGACTTATTTAAACTCACACATAAGAGTCCACACAGGAGAAAAGCCGTTTACTTGTGATCTTTGTGGACAAAGATTTAGTCAAAAGACTTATTTAAACTCACACATGAGAGTCCACACAGGAGAGAAGCCATTTCCTTGTGAACTTTGTGGACAAAGATTTAGTCTGAAGACAAATTTAAACAAACACATGAGAGTACACACAGGAGAAAAGCCATTTCCTTGTGATCTTTGTGGACAAAGATTTAGTCATAAGGCTGATTTAAAGTCACACACGAGAGTCCACACTGGAGACAAGCCATTTCCTTGTTATCTTTGTGGACAAAGGTTTAGGCAGAAGGCCCATTTAAACTCACATATGAGAGTCCACACCGGAGACAAGCCGTTTCCTTGCAAACTTTGTGGACAAACATTTAGTCAGACGTCAAATTTAAACAAACACATGAGAGTACACACAGGAGACAAGCCATTCCTGTGTGAACTTTGTGGACAAAGATTTAGTCAAAAGGCTGATTTAAAGTCACACATGGTAGTCCACACAGGAGATAAGCCGTTTCCTTGTGAACTTTGTGGACAAAGATTTAGTCGGAAGACAAGTTTAAACTCACACATGAGAGTACACACAGGAGACAATCCATTTCCTTGTGAAGAAACCAGAAGTGATCCAGTACTACAGTAAAATGAAAGGAGGAGTGAACACAATGGATCAAATGGTTAGCAACTACACACGTCTGCGGAGAATAAGGAGGTGGCCCATGGTTCTCTGGTACAATATGCTGGATTTTGCCACACTCAAAGCCTACACCAACTTCAATGCACAACACTCTAACTAAATGGGTGGTGCAAGTAATGCACGCCACCTATTTATCAAGGCGTTGGGCAAAGAGCTTGTCATGCCATAAATGAAGAAGCGCGTGGAGGACACACCCAAGCTCGAGAAGCATATTATTGAGGCAATGGGAAGGTGTGGGTAAAAAAAAAAAAACACAGCCAGCACAAGAGGACATCAGAGAGGAGGGCCAAAGGAAGAAGAGGTGTCCCATCTGCCCAGTTTCAAAAGACAGAAAAGTCAGCAGCTGGTGTTCCCAGTGCACCAGGCCTGTGTGCAAGGAGCACAAACACTTACTGATCATTTGTGAGGCATGTAAAAATTGAGATGGCAGTTTGTGTTCGAATGATAAAGCAAAGAAACACTCAGCATGAAATAACCTGGAAAATGAATGCGGATCATTTTTGACCCATGTTGTGCATCAAAGGGTTGCAAACCCACAAGAGGTCATAGACATAAAGTGTTCAGGATGATGCGGATGATGTTGGATGATGTTGGTTTCTTTGAGAAATAATTCTCACTGCTCCCGGACCTAAACACATACTCATTGATACTCAGTGGTGACCTGAATTGCTGGTTGGACCCAGTTTTGGACAGATCCTCTACAAACCCTGCCACAGCCAGCAGGTCGTCCCACACTATTCGTGCCTTTCTATCTAAGTATGGCCTGTGCGATGTATGGCGTTTTTTACACCCAGCTGAGAGAGAATATTCTTTTTTTTCTCATGTTCATCATTCATACTCGAGGATCGATTACTTTTTCATGGACAACAAACTTCTTCCCTCTGTCCGTGGCTGTGACTACCACAGTATTGTCATCTCAGACCATGCACCTGTCACTCTGTCTTTGTCCCTCCCTGACATTCCTATAAGGAGTAGACAGTGGAGATTCAATTCAACGTTACTGTTAAACAATGATTTTGTTACATTTATAGAAAAAGAAATAACCTTCTTTCTATCCATAAACAGAACTCCTGGGATCCCACTGTCAACAGTTTGGGATACCCTTAAGGCCTATCTTAGGGGACAAATCATTTCATATACCGCCCGGCTGAGGCAAAAATCTCAAAAAGAAAGAACTGATTTAGCCCAGCAGATAAAAGAAATTGATCAACAATACGCTCAAAACAAATGCCCTAATCTGTACAAAAAAAAGTAGAACTCAAAACTAAGTTTGATTTATTGTCTACATACTCAATAGAACAATCACTTTTGAAAAGTAAATCATCATTTTACATACATGGAGAAAAGTCAGGAAAACTACTGGCAAATCAGTTGAAGGGTGCCATGGCTAAACAAATCATCCCTAAGATCCAATTAGAGAACGGCACCACAACTCTAGATCATTTACAAATTAACAGAGCATTTAAGGACTTTTATTCCCATTTATATACTTCAGAATCCCAAACCAACAAGAATTTATCTTCTCAGTTTTTCGAAAAGACCAACATGCCAAAACTCACACCCAACCTGAAAGATGCACTGGAGATCCCAATATCCCTGACAGAAATTGTGTCAGCTGTATCGGTAATGCAGTCTGGCAAATGTCCGGGTCCTGACGGCTTCCCTGCTGAATTTTTTAAGAAATTTTCTTCATTACTTTCCCCACTCCTACACTCGGTTCTCTTAGAGTCATTTGACCAAGGATCCCTTCCGAAATCTTTTTTAGAGGCCTGCATTACCCTCATTGCAAAGAAAGGAAAAGACCCAACTCACTGTTCCTCTTATCGACCAATCTCCCTTTTAAATACAGACGCCAAAATTTTAGCCAAAGTTCTTGCTCAAAGGTTGGAAAAGATCCTTCCTTTCATCATATCAAAAGACCAGACTGGATTCATTAAAGGCAGGCACTCCTTTTTTAATGTCAGACGCCTTTTGGACATTATTTATTCTCCTTCGGATACTGTTCCTGAGTGTGTTATTTCCCTTGATGCAGAGAAAGCATTTGATCGGGTTGAATGGGACTACTTGTTTAATGTTCTTGACAAATTTGGTTTTGGCCCCAATTTCATTACATGGGTGCAATTAATTTATTCACATCCCACCGCAACCATTCGTACCAACTCTCAGATATCAAAACCCTTCAGTCTACATCGAGGAACTCGCCAGGGATGCCCACTGAGCCCTATGCTCTTTGACCTGGCAATTGAACCTCTTGCCACTGCTTTGCGGTCCTGTGACACAATTTCAGGAATCTGGAGAGGCGATATGGAGCACAAGGTCTCCCTTTATGCTGATGACCTTTTACTTTTCATTTCTCATCCGACTGACACGCTGCCCTCCGTTTTATCATTACTTGAGGAATTTGGAATAAATTCTGGTTACAAATTAAACCTGAGTAAAAGTGTAATTTTCCCTGTCAATACCCTGGCGCAGACTCTTGACTTTGGTAAATGGCCTCTTAAAATTGAGAAGACAAAATTCTCTTACCTGGGTGTTACAGTTACGAGGAGGTATAAAGATTTATATCAAGAAAACTTTGTCTCTCTGTTGAATCAGACAAAGCAGGCATTATCCCGATGGTCACCGCTTTCCATTTCCCTCACAGGCCGTATTAACTCAGTCAAGATGGTCACTTTACCTAAGTTTTTATATCTTTTTCAAAATATTCCTGTTTTTATCCCTGGTTCATTCTTTGTTCAGTTAGATTCCATCATTTCATCATATCTGTGGCAAGGAAAACGTCCACGCTTAAATAAGACACATCTCCAAAAAACTAAGGCCGCAGGCGGTCTTGCCCTTCCAAATTTCCGCTTTTATTATTGGGCAGCAAACTTGCACTGTCTAGCATTCTGGTCATTCTATTACAACAGGCCTGACAGCCCTGACTGGGTAGAGATGGAGTCACAGTGTTCTGGGAAATGGTCCTCCGTGGCTTTCTTGGGATCCTCACTCCCGCTTCCACCACTTACAACTGTTATAAATCCAGTTATAAAACACTCACTAAAAATCTGGGCACAATTTCGTAAATGTTTCAATTTCTCTAGTTTCTCTCTCTATAGCCCTATCATGTCTAACCAACTTTTCAAACCCTCATCTCAGGACTCTGTTTTTAAAGAATGGCAAAGAAGGGGTATAGTACGCTTCAATGACTTGTTTCTCAATAACACTTTAGCTTCATTTCAACAACTATGTGAAAAATTTAGTCTTCCCCAGTCCAATTTTTTTAGGTATCTCCAAATACGGCACTTTATTACTCTTCATTTGTCCAGCCTCTCCATTTCAACTGATAGCAGTATTGTTGACACTATTCTTTCTCTAGACCCAAATAAAAAACAGTCCATTTCATTCATTTACAGTAAACTATTGGATTTGAAGCGTGCTTCCTCAGATAAAATCAAAGCTGCTTGGGAAGAGGATCTCGGCTCCTCTATTTCAGAGGACTCTTGGACCTCCATACTCAAACTGGTGAGCTCCAGTTCTCTCTGTGCTAGACATTGGCCCTCATGCACGAAAATGTTTGTATTTTTATCGTAAATTTCTCCTACTTTTGTTCGTACGAAGCGTTCGTACGAACATGCCACGTCAGATCCAACAAAGTCTTCTATCCACAGGAAAAGCGTGTAAACGGGCTGCTTAAAGTTGATGGATCCCACCTGTTCTACTCACCTGCGCGTGCTCGCGGGAAGGTAATTTACATAATGTCCACCCCTCAAAACACCATATAAGGCCACGCTTCCTGCCTCAGACAGCAGGAAGTGTCCATTCATTCAAACTCAAGAAGTAAAAAGAAGAACTTTACGCGTTCGGAGATCTGCTCTCAGTCGCGCACTGCTACCCCCCCGCAAGTGTCGGATGTGTTTTTGAACAGAAGCATTTTAAAGTGTCTCGAAACTACAGTTAACTTCATATTAATATAGTGCATGTTCTCCCGTGGGTCGTACAGTATCAGAAATCAAGAATAAATGGTTTGATCTGAAAATGGCTTCAAAAAAACATCTCGCCACAGCACGGACAGGAGGTGGTCAATCCTTGACCACCTCCTCTCATGTTCCAACATGACAGGAGGTGGTGGCAAGAGGTGCGCAGAATGCCAATATGACAGGAGGTGGTGGCAAGAGGTGCGCAGCATGCCAACATGACAGGAGGTGGTGGCAAGAGGTGCGCAGCATGCCAACATGACAGGAGGTGGTGGCAAGAGGTGCGCAGCATGCCAACATGACAGGAGGTGGTCGACATGAGTGGCGCGGCCGCGCGGGGGGGGGCGTGCGTGGCGTGGCGCACGGTGGTCGACATGAGTGGCGCGGGGGGGCGCGTGGCGTGGCGCACGGTGGTCGACATGAGTGGCGCGGGGTGGCGCGTGGCGCACGGTGGTCGACATGAGTGGCGCGGGGGGGGGGTTTGAAGCCGCTTCTTTTAATTTAACAAATTTGTGTCGTTGCATTTAATTCTTCTTAAACTCAGAATATTTTCTGAGTAACAAAATATGAAGTTATTAGTGAAGGAAGTCCGTCTGGATAACAGCGGACCGACTCCTCGTAAATTTACGACAGGTCCGGACCACTCGTAAATTTTGTTCGTATCTGAAAAAAATCCTAGGATACGAAAACATTGTTGAATGCCACAAATGATCCTAAATCACTCGTACGCACAGTTTAAGAACAAATCTGTGCGTACGAACGGTTCGTGCATGAGGGCCATTGTCTAATACAATTTAAAGTGGTGCACAGAGCTCACATCTCTAAACTGAAATTGTCCTCTATGTATCCTGATGTCAGCCCATACTGTGTGAGATGCAAACATGCTGAAGCCTCTCTCTCCCATATGTTTTGGTTTTGCCCATCTCTGAACAAATATTGGCGGGAAATCTTTCAGACTTTATCACATGTACTAGATACACGCCTGAACCCTGACCCACTGATTGCTCTGTTTGGTCTTGTAGAGGGCATGACAAACCTAAATAAAAACCAACAACATGTAATATCGTTCACCTCTCTCCTGGCCAGACGAGCTATTTTGCTTAGGTGGAAAGAACCGTTTCCACCCACTCACGCTCAGTGGTTGGCTGACATCATGTCCTGTTTAAAGCTGGAGAAAATCAGATTCACACTCCAACAGAAAGAGGGTAAATTTGAGAATGTCTGGGGACCTTTCCTGAATCTGTTCCAGTCTCTTTGACAACACAACTCATTCAGGTTAATGCAGTCTCTTGGCTATTTTACCTTTTATTTATTTTTTTCCCTTTTCTTTTGGCAGTGATTGGGTAGGGATTATTTTCTACATGTTGTAACTTAGATTGATTGTTGTGTTTTTTTTTGTTGTTGTTTTGTGTTGTTGTTGTTGTTGTTGTTGTTGTTGTTGTTGTTGTCTGAAGAAAAAAAAGTGAAAAATTCAATAAAAAAGATCTTGAATTTAAAACAAGCAGAAGGCAGAAGCTAAATGGCAGCTAAACATTGATGAGTCAAACACTAGTTAAAATAATAATAATAAAAATGAATTTAATTTAAAAGACTTATTTAAACTCACACATAAGAGTCCACACAGGAGAAAAGCCGTTTACTTGTGATCTTTGTGGACAAAGATTTAGTCAAAAGACTTATTTAAACTCACACATGAGAGTCCACACAGGAGAGAAGCCATTTCCTTGTGAACTTTGTGGACAAAGATTTAGTCTGAAGACAAATTTAAACAAACACATGAGAGTACACACAGGAGAAAAGCCATTTCCTTGTGATCTTTGTGGACAAAGATTTAGTCATAAGGCTGATTTAAAGTCACACACGAGAGTCCACACTGGAGACAAGCCATTTCCTTGTTATCTTTGTGGACAAAGGTTTAGGCAGAAGGCCCATTTAAACTCACATATGAGAGTCCACACAGGAGACAAGCCGTTTCCTTGCAAACTTTGTGGACAAACGTTTAGTCAGACGTCAAATTTAAACAAACACATGAGAGTACACACAGGAGACAAGCCATTCCTGTGTGAACTTTGTGGACAAAGATTTAGTCAAAAGGCTTATTTAAAGTCACACATGGTAGTCCACACAGGAGATAAGCCGTTTCCTTGTGAACTTTGTGGACAAAGATTTAGTCGGAAGACAAGTTTAAACTCACACATGAGAGTACACACAGGAGACAATCCATTTCCTTGTGAAGAAACCAGAAGTGATCCAGTACTACAGTAAAATGAAAGGAGGAGTGAACACAATGGATCAAATGGTTAGCAACTACACACGTCTGCGGAGAATAAGGAGGTGGCCCATGGTTCTCTGGTACAATATGCTGGATTTTGCCACACTCAAAGCCTACACCAACTTCAATGCACAACACTCTAACTAAATGGGTGGTGCAAGTAATGCACGCCACCTATTTATCAAGGAGTTGGGCAAAGAGCTTGTCATGCCATAAATGAAGAAGCGCGTGGAGGACACACCCAAGCTCGAGAAGCATATTATTGAGGCAATGGGAAGGTGTGGGTAAAAAAAAAAAACACACAGCCAGCACAAGAGGACATCAGAGAGGAGGGCCAAAGGAAGAAGAGGTGCCCCATCTGCCCAGTTTCAAAAGACAGAAAAGTCAGCAGCTGGTGTTCCCAGTGCACCAGGCCTGTGTGCAAGGAGCACAAACATTTACTGATCATTTGTGAGGCATGTAAAAATTGAGATGGCAGTTTGTGTTCGAATGATAAAGCAAAGAAACACTCAGCATGAAATAACCTGGAAAATGAATGCGGATCATTTTTGACCCATGTTGTGCATCAAAGGGTTGCAAACCCACAAGAGGTCATAGACATAAAGTGTTCAGTTCAGGTTTGTTGTTAAATAGTCTGAGGTGTGAAAGTTTGTGGTCCGTTACCATAGTTACTGTCCACATCTGTTGGTTGTGTACCGTATTTTCCAGGCTATAAGTCAGTTTAAAAAAAACTAATTTTCATGTCCTGCGACTTATGTGGTGAAGCGACATATTTATGGATTTTTTCCCATATTTTTAGACCAATTTTTGGCTGAGATATGACAGTTTCCATTCATTTTGACGGGAAAAAAATGGAGCAGTACCACTTTCGGCCGCTAGAGCCGCAGTACCACTTTCGGCCGCTAGGGTTCCACTGACCGTTCCCAGCTCATGTGTCCGACAGAAGCCTCCTCTAGTCGGACTCACTCTGTCACAGCACGGCCTCCTGCTCTCTGGAGCTCTGAACTACTATTACCTTGTTAGCAAAATAGCTCATGAATAGGGTTGGGCATCGTTTGTATTTGAGCGATTCCGGTTCCGATTCCGATTCTTCGTTTCGATTCCGATTCTTTTCGATTCTCGATTCCGATTCTTTTTGTAGGCGGGGTTAAAAAAAGACATGTCAATTCAGTTCAGTTTATATATACTCTATATATTCAGTTGATTTATACTGTATAGCTCCAAGTCACAACAGAAGTCATCTCAGGGCACGGAACAGAAACAATCAAATGTAAAAATAATAAGTTAACAGAAACTTAAATATAAAAATAATAAGTTAACAGAAACTTTAATATAAAAATAATAAGTTAACAGAAACTTTAATATAAAAATAATGGTAACACTATTTATCTGAGGAGACTACTTTGAGTTTAACTCCATGTTATAAAAGAGCTACAGTAGTTAACCAGAGTTCTTTCAGGATTAAATAATTTGAACTTCTGTTTGAATTTAATGCTATGAACTTTTTCCTTTTCGTTAAATTTACTATGAATTTCTCACAGGGCAGATTAGAGCCAACATAGAGGACTCATCACCAGTCCACATTAGAACCATCACGGAGGACTCACCAACATATATTATTATTATTATTATACATATAATATTGTCCAGCTCCCACTGATGGGCTAACCTGGTTCCACCACCAGCAGCAGGATCCTCAGATAGAACAGCTGGTGGGATGTCCTGGTACATCTGCAGCCCTCTCTCCATTTGTTTCTTCATGGACATGGAGCTGTGACATTATGTTGTGCCTCTTGCTCGGCAAAAAGCTCCTCCAGTGGAGACTTTCTGGACAGACTGCAGGGAGGAAGTTCCTAAACAAACAACAGGTTTATCAGTATTATCAGTAAAAAGAGATTATTAAATATTTTTAAGACTGAGAATGTACTGTATACAATTATTAGCTGTTGTTATTGCCTAACTAACCTATTCAATAATTCTTCAAACTGTGACATTCACTCATAATGGAATGAAAGAGAACATAAACAGAAATTATATAATAATGAAAACTAGAGACATTAAGACATTTTTAAAAGACACTGAGACATGGATTAAGAATGTTAATAAGTGTTTGATTTGCTTAACTATAGTTGTAATGTGTCTGAGTGCAATGTAAGTGCAATCCATGGCAGGAGTTGAATCCACATCTGAAAATAATAATAATTATATAATAATTAATTAATTCAATTTATAACGCACTTTTCATTACTGAAAATCTCAAAGTGCTACACATATATTGAATGCTACACACATTCATAAACCGGTGGCGGCAGACTACCATGCAAGGTGCTTTCCAGTCCTACCGGGAGCAACTCGGGGTTAAGTGTCTTGCCCAAGGACACAAGGACACATGGTGCGGGTCCCGGGAGTCGAACCGCCAACTTTCCGATCGGGAGACGACTGCCCTTACCACTACGCCATGGCCGCCAGGGATGAAAAGGGAATGCAACCTTTTCACAACATATGCTGTAACTGTTCTGTCTCTCTCTTCATTCAGTTACACTGACATATTTACCTTCTTGGACACTGTTGAACACCGTGAAGCCATTTCAGGTCGTTTGTCTAAGAAAAAAATACGAGCTAACGTTAGCATCGTGTTTGTATTTGAGCTGACTTACGGTACTGCTTTAAGTGGAGTATAACTTGTTAGCTGCCTTAATGTTGGTATGAGACGTAGTTTATAGTTTATTTATTTACCTGATGGAGCCTGATGAGCTGAAGAGGTAGCGAAAAGTCCGGCGGAGCGTTTTGCAGACGGACCACTGTTACTTCCGGTCTGACACGAAGCGAAAATAATCCGGTGGAGCGCGTCAAAGACAGGACACTTTTTTTTTTACTTCTTTCCTTTGCATGATAGAAAATTATTGCAAGTGCTGCACTGACCTGACTGGTCATTTTTATTAAAGTTAAGCCACGCTTTTGATCGCGGATGCACACTTTATTCGGAAAACAGATCTGATTGCTGCAGACTACTGAGACCGTGAGTTCTGAACTAACTGCTGATCAGGGCACTGGGCCACAGCCACCATTGTTAGGCCTGTGAGCCTCGTGGAAGGGCCACGTGGTTCAGTAAACAAACCATCAACCAGAGACCTGCTACCACTACTACAAACTCTGTAAGTAATGACGAAAATGACGAAAAAAGGTGGACAAAAGACATCAGAGTCGGAGGGAAACAACTCAACAGAAATGCAAGACTTTAAAAAATCACTAAACTCTATAAGTGAAAAACTATCAAAATTATCAGCAAAAATTGATTCACAGGCCGGTCTGGTTGATGAAATAAGAGAACTGAAAAATCTGTTAATTAGCAAAGACAATAAAATAGCTGAACTGGAAAATAAAATAGATGACATGGAAAAATACACAAAAAAAAACAACGTGGTGATCACAGGACTTGATGTTAGTAAGTGTCGGACATATAAACAAGCTCTCACTAACACTGGCCCAACTGAGGATGCACCACAGGAAGAACTAGAGACTCTGGAGGAGACTGTAGTAAATTTTTTATGGGACAATTACTATGACATAAAATATGAGGACATTTCGTTCTGTTACACCCTGCCCAGTAAACCACCAAATACCAAACCGTCGGTAGTCGTCGAGTTCGTTAGCAGGAAGTTTAGAAACTATGTAATTAGTCAATCAAAGCTACTAAAGGAAACAAAAGTGTACATAAATGAACACCTAACAAAAAAAAATGGAAAAATTGCAAAAGAAGCAAGGTGGCTAAAAAACCAACACAAAATAGCATCAACATGGACAAGAAATGGAAACATCTTTATCAAAACACATGAAGGAGCTAACCCTAAAATGATAAAAGAACTGAAGGATCTAGATGAGTTCAAGGGAGGACAAATTACAAATCAATGAAACAACTGAAATGAACAAATACATTAAAACATGACAACATACGAAGACTCAGAACCTAAAATATATAATGTTAATGATGTTATTGATGCTAACTTTTTTCCAGTAATAAAAGATAGCGAATACTACAATGAAGAGCAATTTAATGACATCAATATAACAAATGGAGTTCTCTCTATTATTCACTTTAACAGCAGAAGTATAAATGCAAATATATCCAAAATAACAGATTACTTAAAACAGTTAAACAGAACTTTTACAATAATAGCACTGTCAGAGACATGGCTCAATGATGATAACACAAGTAATATTCACATCGAAGGGTATGAATTATTTCACATGAACAGAAATAATAAAAGAGGTGGTGGTGTCGCTCTACAAGCCCAAAACCAGAAAAGTTGGCACGTTGTGCAAATCGCAAATAAAAACAGAATACAATGACTTGCAAATCTTTTTCAACCCATATTCAACTGAATAGAATGCAAAGACAATATATTTAATGTTCGAACGGAGAAACTTTATTTTGTTTTGCAAATAACCATTAACTTAGAATTCAATGGCAGCAACACATTGCAAAAAAGTTGGCACAGGGACATATTTACCACTGTGTTACATCGCCTTTCCTTTTAACAACACTCAGTAAACGTTTGGGAACTGAGGAGACCAATTTTTGAAGCTTTTCAGGTGGAATTCTTCCCCATTCTTGCTTGATGTACAGCTTAAGTTGTTCAACAGTCCGGGGTCTCCGTTGTCGTATTTTACGTTTCATAATGCGCCACACATTTTCAATGGGGGACAGGTCTGGACTGCAGGCAGGCCAGGGGAGGACCCGCACTCTTTTGCTACGAAGCCACGCTGTTGTAACACGTGCAGAATGTGGCTTGGCATTGTCTTGCTGAAATAAGCTGGGGCGTCCATGAAAAAGACGTCGCTTGGATGGCAGCATATGTTGCTCCAAAACCTGTATGTACCTTTCAGCATTAATGGTGCCTTCACAGATGTGTAAGTTACCCATGCCTTGGGCACTAATGCACCCCCATACCATCACAGATGCTGGCTTTTGAACTTTGCGCCTATAACAGTCCTGATGGTTCTTTTCCTCTTTGGTCCGTAAGACACGACGTCCACAGTTTCCAAAGACAATTTGAAATGTGGACTCATCAGACCACAGAACACTTTTCCACTTTGCATCAGTCCATCTCAGATGAGCTCGGGCCCAGCAAAGCCGGCGGCGTTTCTGGATCTTGTTGATGAATGGCTTTTGCTTTGCATAGTAGAGCTTTAACTTGCACTTACAGATGTAGCGACGAACTGTAGTTACTGACAGTGGTTTTCTGAAGTATTCCTGAGCCCATGTGGTGATATCTTTTACACACTGATGTCGGTTTTTGATGCAGTACCGCCTGAGGGATCGAAGGTCACGGGCATTCAATGTTGGTTTTCGGCCTTGCCCCTTACGTGTAGTGATTTCTCCAGATTCTCTGAACCTTTTGATGATATTACGGACCGTAGATGGTGAAATTCCTAAATTCCTTGCAATAGCTCGTTGAGAAAAGTTGTTCTTGAACTGTTCGACAATTTGCCCACGCATTTGTTCACAGAGTGGTGACCCTCGCCCCATCCTTCTATGTGGATGACTGAGCATGTCAAGGAAGCTGCTTTTATACCCAATCATGGCACCCACCTGTTCCCAATTTGCATGTTCACCTGTGGGATATTCCAAATAAGTGTTTGATGAGCATTCCTCAAATTTCTCTGTCTTCTTTGTCACTTGTGCCAGCTTTTTTGAAACATGTTGCAGGCATCAAATTCCAAATGAGCTAATAATTGCAAAAAATAACAAAGTTTACCAGTTCGAACGTTAAGTATGTGGTCTTTGCAGTGTGTTCAATTGAATATAGGTTGAAAAAGATTTGCAAGTCATTGTATTCTGTTTTTATTTGCGATTTCCACAACGTGCCAACTTTTCTGGTTTTGGGCTTTATATGTAATGAATGAAATAAAATGTAAATTAAATAATGAAATGTCAATAATAGTTGATAATATTATGGAAATGATAACAATAGAAATAATAAACAAAAATGATAAAAACATAATAATAAGTTGTGTATATAGATCACCAGGATCAAATATAGAAATATTCACTGATAAAATCTTGGAGCTATTGGAGAAGAGTTTTAATAAAAAAGTTTTTTTGTGTGGAGACTTTAACATTGATATGGGAAATAAAACAGATTCAAATAACATCAGTACATTTATAAATTCAATGTACAGTTTAAATATGTATCCGTTGATATCCAAGCCAACAAGAATTACAACTCATAGTGCCACAATAATTGATAATATTTTCACAAATATAACAAACGGAGAGGTGATAGGTGGTATTTTAACGACCGACTTAAGTGATCATTTACCAGTTTTCACAATCTATAAAAATGATCAAAGTATCACAGAAGCAGTTAAAACAAAGAAAAAGATCATAAACACATCAAAAAAAGTTTTGGAAAAATTAAAAGAGGATCTAGATAAACAAGACTGGAATGAAGTGTATGTTGACGATGTGAACAGATCATATGATGAGTTTATGAATATCTTGGAAACTCTGTATGAAAAAAATTGTGTACAAACAAATTATACAAAGAGAAATATCGTTGACCAACCATGGATGACAAAAGGGTTGAGAAATGCTTGTAAAAAAAAGAATTATTTGTATTCATGTTTCTTGAAATTGCGAAGTCAGAACGCTGAAGAAAAATATAAAAAGTATAAAAATAAATTAGTAGGGATTATAAGGAAACATAAGAAAGAATATTATAGTAAATTATTAGATAAAAGTAATGGTGATATGAAAGCAACATGGCGAGTAATGAATAGTGTTATGAAGAATCATAAAGCAAAAACTAGTATTTCAAAATATTTTGTAACAGAAAAAGATGAAGTTTATAATGAAAATGAAATTGTCAATGGATTTAATCAATATTTTGTGAATGTTGGATCAAGCCTTGCAGCTAAAATACCAAAAGTAAATAATAATGTGAGCCATTCAATTACAGGTTGTGCAAACAGTATTTTTCTAAATGGAACTAACAAAGAGGAAATAATGAAGGTAGTAAAAAATCTTACAGACAAGAGATCAAAGGACTGGGTGGACATGGATATGATGTTTGTAAAGGATATAATGAGCTATGTTATTGAGCCGTTTACATATATATGTAACTTATCATTTTCAACAGGAATATTTCCAGATAATATGAAAGTAGCTAAGGTAGTTCCTCTTTTTAAAAATGGTGATAAATGTGTGTTCAACAATTACAGACCTATATCCTTGTTACCACAGTTTTCTAAAATTCTTGAAAAACTATTTGTGAACAGACTAGATCAATTTATAGACAAACAAAATATTCTAAGCAACAGTCAATATGGGTTCAGAGCTAAAAACTCTACATCAATGGCTCTCATGGAATTAATGGAACAAATAACAACTGCTGTCGATCAAAAACAATATTGTGTCAGTATTTTTGTTGATTTAAAAAAAGCATTTGATACTATTGATCACACCATTCTCCTAGAAAAACTGAACAAATATGGTATTAGAGGACCAGCATTACAGTGGGTATCTAGCTACTTAAAAGATAGGAAACAATTTGTACAAATAAATGATGTAAGATCTGACCTCTGTAATATCACATGTGGAGTTCCCCAGGGCTCTGTGCTTGGACCAAAGCTATTTATTTTATATGTGAATGACTTGGTAAATGTGTCAGGACTCCTTAAATGTATACTTTTTGCTGATGATACTACATTTTTCTGTTTAGGTGAAGATATAGAACAAATGTTGGAATTGATAAAGACAGAATTTACCAAAATACAAACTTGGTTTAAAATCAATAAATTATCATTAAATCTAGAAAAAACTAATTACATGATATTCAGTAATAAAAAGAAAACTGTTGACGTTCCACTCAAAATTGAGGGTGTTGAGATTTGCAGAGTGAGTGAGGTGAAGTTTTTGGGTGTTATTATTGATGACAAACTGACATGGAAACAACACATAAATTCTGTAAGAATAAAAATAGCTAAATCGATTGCAGTACTGTACAAGGTCAGAGACCTATTGAATGATAAAGCTCTGTATTTGTTGTATAACACAATCATTGTTCCACACTTAATCTATTGTATTGATGTTTGGGGGAAAGCGTGTAAAACAATCACAAAGCCTATTTTTGTATTACAGAAAAGAGCTGTAAGAATTATCACTAGAAAACATTACTGTCATCCATCCAGTACACTATTTTATCAACTGAAATTATTGAAATTCCATGATTTGGTTGATTATAATATTTTATCAATTATGTATAGGGCTCAAAATAACGATTTACCTTTAAATATCCAAATGAATTTTGTTAAAAGACAAAGTTGTTATAATCTTAAGGGGACAGAGATGTTTGTAAAACCACAATTCAGAACTAGTTTGAAGGGACGTTCTACCTCAATCCAGGGAATTAGATTATGGAATGGCTTGGAGAATGTAGTTAAAAATGCCAAGTCACTGTTTACATTTAAGAAAATGATCAAAAGGAATTTGTTGAAAAAATATATATGAATTAGCATAATGTGTATTGTATCAATTATTAGTTATGTATTAGTATTAGAAAATTAGAAAGAGTTAGTCATTTTGTACTGCTGGTGAAAGATTATTATTGTTTAATCTGATTGTTTGAAAAAAGGGGCAGATATAATAAGATTTATTCTTCTTTCTGCTACCTTTCATTTTTTTACATTGTGTACGTATCATTGATGGGATTGTCTTGTATTGTATTTCTTTTGTAAAAAAATGAACAAATTTAATAAACATAAACATAAACACTTACGGTGGATTCTTCTTTGTTGGTTTTCGGCGGAAAATTCTTCTTTGGGGTTGGTAGGTACTTTCGGTCGGCGAACTAGCATCGAACATAGGAATCGCAAATTAATATTTTGAACGATTCCAGGAAAACCGGACAGTTAGTCCCGGTTCCGAACGATTCTCGATGCCCAACCTTACTCATGAACCACACGACAGATTTTGATGAAACTTACAGAAAGTACTCACTGAATGGACATTTACAACCTATTAGCTGTAGGAGATGTTTGTGGTGATGCGTAACATAATTGACGCGTCAGCGGTGACGCATAATAGATGTGACGTATACGAAGGTGCAACGTGTTTATGGATTTTTCCAATTTATTGGACATAATGGACTAAAGCGACTTATGGGGCGGAGCGACTTTTCCGGCGGAAAATACGGTATTCTAAATGCTGTTTTTGCTTTTGTCAGGGGATACATGTATGTGTGATACTTCATTATACAGGTAGTCCTCGGGTTACGACAGTCTCGAGTTACAACGTTACGTCACGCATCTCATTAAAGAATTTATTTTGAAAAATTTACTTTGAAAAGCCAGTTCCGGTTGTACTTCCTGTTTGAGGTAGAAGCAGTAGCTAGACGCAGCGGAAAAACACAGATACCCGCTCTGGACTGAGTTTCACGGCAGAAACGGCAAAGCAGTAGAGGTGGAGACCTTACTGGACAGAGGTTGACGGCGGTTTTACAATGGAATACTGCAGATTGACGGAGCTGACGGTGGTTTTACATCGTAAAAAAAAGGTGCACAGAGGTGGACGGGTGGACGGTGTAACGAGGCGGCAGAAACAGCAAGCTGGACCGGAGGTGCAACAAGCTAGCATGCTAACAGACCTTGCTGTAAACACTGTGGACCATGTGAAGCAGCAGGAAGCTGCAGAGCTTGGAGGTGCAACGAGCTAACATGCTAACAGACCTTGCTGTAAATACAGTGGACCACATGAAGCAGCAAGAAGCTGCAGAGCTTGGAGGTGCAACAAGCCAACATGCTAACAGACCTTGCTGTAAACGCTGTGGACCACGTGAAGCAGTAGGAAGCTGCAGAGCTTGGAAGTGCAACAAGCTAACATGCTGACAGACCTTGCTGTAAATGCTGTGGACCGTGTGAAGCAGTAGGAAGCTGCAGAGCTTGGAGGTGCAACAAGCTAACATGCTAACAAACCTTGCTGTAAACACTGTGGACCACGTGAAGCAGCAAGAAGCTGCAGAGCTTGGAGGTGCAACAAGCTAACATGCTAACAGACCTTGCTGTAAACGCTGTGGGCCGCGTGAAGCAGTAGGAAGCTGCAGAGCTTGGAGGTGCAACGAGCTAACAGACCTTGCTGTAAATGTTTTGGACCGCGTGAAGCAGCAGGAAGTTGCAGAGCTTGGAAGTGCAACGAGCTAACATGCTAACAGACGGAGGAAGGCTTCACCAACTCCCAGTAAGAAATTAACTCTTTTTTTCCTTCATTATGGCTCCAAATGTATGTTTTTTGATAATTATGTAGGGTACTGTGTTAGGATAGGCTAAGTACTTGGTAACTGTACAGTACCGTCATGTATATGCGGCAGCCAGTGTGTATGCGTTTTCCGATTTTAAAATCCGGGTTACGACGGGGCGTAGGAACGGAACTATGTCGTAAGTCGGGGACTACCTATATAATGATCCTTTTGCGTGAGCCATTTTATTTGTTTATTTGTCATTTGATCTGAAAGGTATGTTATTATAATGCTTCAGTATCACTGTTTGCAGAATGATGGTGCCAGTAACAGCTGGCTAGATGTTTATCATTCCTCTCCACTGTAAGGAACCTTGAGGATGTTTTCTTTAACGTGAAACTGTTCTTTAAAGTATCTGTCTTGGTTTGGTTCTGTAAACACTAGGATCAGAACGAAGGCAGAGCAAGTATTGGGAGTTTTGTGTACTTGTAATGCATTGACTTTTTTCCCCTTTTTTTCCCTTTTTTCTTTTTTTTCGGCTCTAGTGGCCGATTTTTGTTGAGTAGGGTGTGGGGCAAGAGAGGGGTAGACACTGTGGAAAGGTCGTCGGGACCGGGGTGTGAACCCGCGACAGCCACAAAAGCCGTTTTCGCATTGCAAGGCCCTCCCCAGTCCGGCTCGTCTCTGGTTGGCCCAGAGCCAGCCCTGGCCCGCCCTCGTTGATTAAGCACTGTCCGGAGAGCAAGCCTTGAAGTGGGTGGGGTGTTCACTTGAAGTGGGTGGGGTGTTCACTTGACATGGGTGGAGTGTTCTTGTGTGCGCGCTTACAGAGTTTTAAGAGAGGACACGCCGCTAACAAGTATTTGTTTGCTGAGTATATATATTAGTGGTTCTGAGTTTAATATTTGTTAATAACTGATTACAAATCAGCTTATGTTACAACGTAAATAACACGAAGCGTACACCCATTTCCGCCTTTCCGCGCGACCTGAATGTCATTAAACAATAACTAATATTGTCTAACTGTGGCGCGCAGCCAGAGTTTTAAAATATAACTAATAATCTCTAACTTCTACGTGCAGCTAGTATGTTAAGAGGAGTTATTCCTATATGGGTAAGGTAAAGCCACCGGGCTTTGTTTGCACCGCGAAGGCCCGAGCCTCAGGGAAAGGGGGAGGTCTTGCGATAATTCACCGCGAGAACTGGAAGGTCACTCCGGTTCACACCCCCCCCTCCTCCTCCTTCGAACACACTGTGTGTCTGCTCGCTGGCCCAACACCCACCGTTGTTGCCACTATCTACCGCCCTCCAAAATTGAATAGCTCATTCATGAATGACTTTACTGGACTAATGGCCCATTTAACAGCTCTTTCACTCAATATTATCCTGCTGGGTGATTTCAACGTTCATTTTGATGATTTGAACAACCCCCTCACCAGAGACTTCACATCTTGCCTGGATAGCTGTGGCTTTCAACAATTCATCGACTTTCCAACGCACAAGATCGGCCACACACTGGACTTACTCTGCTGCTCTGGACTTTCTTCTTAACTGTTCTTCCGATGAACTTCCATTTACTGATCACCTAATGATTTCATTCAATGTTAATCTTAAATTTTCCTCAGATAAACCCCAATGCACTCTTTCCTTCCGTAATATCAATAATATCAACCATGACACTCTTTTTTATCTCATATTAATGATACCCTCTCCAGTTTCAGCTCCTCCAACCCAGATGATCTCGTCACATTATATAACACCAGCCTAACCAACATCCTTAACTCTGTTGCTCCTCTGAAAACCCGGACTGTTTCCTTCTCCAACTCTGCACCCTGGTTCACTCCAGCACTACGCTCCCTGAAAACTAGGGATGCACCGATAAATCGGCCGGCCGATCGATCGGCCCCGATTTCCTTATTTTGAGGAAATCGGCGATCGGCCGATCGTTAAATGAGAAGCCGATTTTATCCACCGATCGCACATGCCTCTGAAAATCAGCCGCTGTCCCTTTTTTCTCTGCTGTGAGCGAGGGGGTGGGGGGCGGAGAGGGGGCTGACCATAGATATCTTATATAGACCGCCCACCAGGTCACGTCTGCACATGCACCCAAGTACACAGTCAACACCATAGATATCTATATATAATGTATGTCTATGGTCAACACAGGCGACCCGGAGCAGCCATGTTGTCTGTTTGGAAGTTCTACTATTTTAAAATGAGCAAAAGATCTCAACTTGTGTAAAGCCGAAGTAAGTCGTGGTGGAGCCACAACCAAAACCTTTAATACAACAACCCTTGTTTGCTATTTAAGAAATCACCACGCAGCCAAGTGTGCAACGTTTGAAGCGAGCAACCAAGCTAATGCTAAGCTAAAGAAGCTAGTGCTATCAAAGAGCCAGTCGGTGGTTTTCATAGCTGCTGTTAGCTTTTATGAGCAATGAAAAGAGCAAAGCTTACCACGAGGAAAGTGATGGAGTTCATGGCATTAGACGACCAGCCCTTTTCAGTCGTTGAGGACAAAGGTTTTAGAAGCTTGATGCACGATATTATATGCCGAGGCGGAGATATTTTTCTGATGTTTCAGTACCGGAGATGTTCGGCCACGTTCTGAGAGACACCCACAGCCTGCTAAAAGCTAATCCAAATACTCTCAGCTGTACAACAGACATCTGGACTTCTGATGTAAGTTTAATGTCCATGTTAAGTTTTACTGCATAGTTGATTGACGAACAATTCGAACGTCATCAAATACTCTAAACTGTAATCCCAGCCATCACTCAAACGGATTTTGGAGAGGCAAGCCAGCACAGACCGTGGTGTGGGTAAAGCCAAAACTACGTTGCTGAAGGCTGTTGTGAGAAGATTCATCAAAATTGAGCATGATGAGCCCCTGTACAGCTTGGCTACTGCTCTGGATCCAAGTTAAGTAACTTTTAGCCTACTACTATATTTCAAGAAACATTTAAATTAAATTTAAAATAAACATTTCTTGATTGAAATTTTCTATCAAGAAATGTTTATTTTAAATTTAATGTACCGGTAAATGTTTTTTTTTAAATTGCATGTAAATAAAGAAATGCATTTCTATATTTACATGCAATTTAACAAAACTTATAATGTATACAAAACACAATGATTGACCCATCTTTCTTTGTTTATGCAAAACAAGGTACAAGAATCGCTACTTCTCAGCAGAGGGGGGGACCAGATGCACACCTGCTGCAGGAACATTCTCTGAAGTGGGACCTCCTGACATCGATGAATCTGCAGCAAAAAGGTGTAGTCTACTGTTTGCAGTTCACAACAAAATCTTAAAGGAGAACATAGAAAAGGAGCAACAGCTGGCCAGCCCTTCAGCTATGCAGGTACAGAACTACCTGTTTCTTTCCTGTCGAAAGGGGCCAGGACCCATTGGTCTACTGGAGGATTAATGAAAATTGTTTCCCTCATCTTGCCTGAACCTACCTCTCTGCCCCATGCACAAGCATTGAAAGCGAGCGCCTGTTTAGTTGGCTGGACATGTAGTAGATGAGAAAAGAAGTTGCCTGACTGGTGACAAAGCAGAAATGCTTTTGTTCATCAAGAAAAACCTGCCACTAATGAAAAAATGACTGGAATAAGTCTGTGAGGACAAACTTACCTGTGCAAGTGTTATTTCTTATTACCCACTGACTTGAAAATGTTACACATGCTGTATGGATTATTGAGCATGCATCAGGGTTACACATGCTGCATTATCTTTTTTTTTTTTTATTATTATTTTTTTTTTTTAAATGAAAATAAACATTAATTTAAAATGTAACAAGTGAAAGAGTAAAATGAACTGATTTTTTATGGTTAAACTTTGTTTACAATAAAGTAAGATTGGAAAATTTAAGGTACATTTTGACCTTTTCACACCTGAAAATCGGTATCGGAAAATCGGAATTGGCAGGTCAGACTTTCTAAAATTCGGTGATCGGTGATCGGCCAGAAAATTGAAATCGGTGCACCCCTAAACCAAAGGTCGCCGGCTAGAGCGTCTTTATAAAAAATCCGGTCTCACAATTCACAAGGAACTTTATGCAAACCACCTCGTCCATTACAAGAACAGTATTTCTCAAGCCAAATCCAGCTACTTCTCTGACATCATCAGTTCCAATGTTCGTAATTCAAAGACATTGTTCTCTCTCCTTCACCGTTCAGTCTCATCTTCCAACTCTCTACCCTCTCACATGGTTTCCACAGAATTTTGCAACTCCCTGATGTCATATTTCAATGAAAAGATTATTTCAATTCACAAACACCTTGGTCCAAATACTGCCCCCAACATCCATGTTGAACTCCCCCCTCCCTCCCTCCCTTTCTCTGTCTTCTCCCTCCCCTCTGCTGTTGACATTGCTGACATTATCAACAAGTCCAAGTCTTCATCCTGTCAACTTGACCCATTCCCCACAGTTCTTGTTAAATCATGTCTCCCGTCTCTGCTCCCTATCATCACTAATATCATCCACTCCTCCCTGACCTCTGGCATTGTCCCCACAGCCTTCAAATCTGCTGCCATCACCCCCATCATCAAGAAACCAGGTCTTGACTTCACCAACTTCAGTAATCTTTGTCCGATCTCCAATCTGCCCTTCATCTCCAAGATCCTTGAAAAAACTGTCGCTAGTCAACTTCACTCACACCTGTCCATCAACAACATTTATGAAAAGTTTCAATCTGGATTTCGCCCCCACCATAGCACCGAAACAGCCCTAGTAAAAATTACTAACGACCTCCTTCTTGCTGCTGACTCTGGTCTTCTGTCCATCCTCATTCTTCTGGATCTAAGCTCTGCCTTCGACACCATCTGTCATTCTATCCTCCTCAACAGACTAACCTCCATTGGCATCTCAGGTACCCCGTTAGACTGGTTCACCTCCTATCTCTCTGACCGCACTCAATTCATTCAGCTTAAATCCTTCCGTTCCCAGTCTTCCCCTGTCTCCACGGGTGTCCCCCAAGGCTCTGTCCTCGGACCCCTCCTCTTCATCATTTACCTCCTTCCTCTAGGCCACATCTTCCGCAAACACGGCATCCATTTCCACTGCTATGCTGATGACACGCAGCTCTACTTGTCATCCAAACCTAACTCCACCCACCCTCCCTCCATCCTCACAGACTGTCTCAACGAGCTAAATCACTGGTTTTCTAACAATTTCCTTCAACTAAACAGCAACAAAACAGAAATCATTCTCGTCGGTACCAAAAACTCTATTTCAAAATCAGAACATCTACTCATCCCCCTTAACAACTCTCTGCTATCCCCCTCCCCTCACGTCAAGAGCCTCGGTGTCATCCTCGACACCACTCTTTCCTTCACTTCACACATCAACAATATTACTCGGTCTGCCTATTTCCACCTCCGTAATATTAACCGTCTCCGTCCTTCTCTCACACCCCGCTCCACAGCCATCCTGGTGCACAGCCTTGTGACTTCCCGTATCGATTACTGCAACTCCCTTCTCTACGGCCTCCCCAACAAATCTCTCCACAAGTTACAGATGGTCCAGAACTCAGCTGCCCGTGTCATCACTCAAACCTCCTACTATGATCACATCACTCCTGTCCTGCAGCAGCTCCACTGGCTCCCGGTTAAATCACGCATCATCTTCAAAATTCTACTCCTCACGTTCAAAGCTATCCACAACCTTGCCCCTCCTTATCTATCTGACCTCCTCCAAATCTCCATCCCATCACGCTCTCTCAGATCCTCCTCTTCGCTACATCTCCATGTACCCTCTGCCCGCCTCTCCACCATGGGGAGCAGGGCCTTCACCTGCTCTGCCCCTCACCTCTGGAACGCCCTACCGCCAGACCTTCGAAACACCACCTCCCTTTCTCTGTTCAAGACTGCCCTGAAAACCCATCTCTTTAGACTAGCTTATCACTAACTTTACTAAATGTATTTTTATCTTCCATTTTATATCCTTTATGTATTTTATATTTCAATTTGTCCATGATAATGTTTGCTCTGTATTACACTGTGTTGGTTTGTTAAGTGTCCTTGGGTGTCCTGAAAGGCGCTTTTAAATTAAATGATTATTATTATTATATTATTATAAGGTGGACTCCTGAAAATTCAGTCTGCGGCTGTAGCTCAAAGCGTTGGTGCACTGCTGTTTTGACCCGGCGAAGCGGGTTCGCTTCCCGCCTGGGACAAAGTTATTTTACTTTTTTTTTTTTTGGAGTAAATAAAAAGGAGTTTGTTAACCAAACAAACTCCTTTTTATTTAAAAGAAAATGTGAATTAAAAAAAAAAGTTAAATAACTTTGTACCAGGCGGGAAGCGAACCCGCTTCGCCGGGTCAAAACAGCAGTGCACTAACGCTTTGAGCTACAGCCGCGGACTGGATTTTCAGGAGTTCACCTTACCCATATAGGAATAACTCCTCTTAACATTTTAGCTGTACGTAGAAGTTAGAGATTATTAGTTATATTTTAAAACCCTGGCTCCGCGCAAGAGTTAGACAATATTAGTTATTGTTTAATGACATTCAGGTCGCGCGGAAAGGCGGAAATGGGTGTGCGCTTCGTTGTTATTTACGTTGTAACATAAGCTGATTTGTAATCAGTTATTAACAAAAATTTAACTCAGAAAAACTAATTCAGCTAACAATTTTTTTAGGGGTTTCTGTAGTTAATTTTTAATGAAATGCAGCCCTTGCGCTGAGGTTGTTAGAACGAGTCCAGCCCCTGCTGCAAACAACAAATCAAATGTGAGCAGTACATGACGTCAAACTGGGCCGGGGGAGCTCGGCCCGATAGAACCACGGTGGAGATGGTTCCATGACGAGGGCGGAGCCGGGGAAAAAAAGGAAAATGCGAACACGCTGAACCCGGGTTAGAAGGCGGGGCGGGGCGTCCCGGGCCAGAGAGGGCCGGTCAATGCGAAAACGGCTAAAGAGGACTAGCCTCAGAACATGGGCTGCGCTCGGAACCCCTGCGCCATAGCCACGGCCCTGACTTTCTGTTTTCTGACTGTTCCTCCAAAGCTTTGTGTTACTAGATTTGATGAAATCTAAACTGGATTGTTTGAGAATCAGGTTTTTTTCTATGACATCTTAGTTAGGGCTGCAACTAACGACTATTTCAATAATCGATTAGTCTGACAATTATTTTTCCCGAATAATCGATGAATCTGAAAAAAAAGTTTGAAAAATTTTAACCTCTTTATTCCAAAATTTGACCGACATAGCAAATTGCACAAAAAACAGGTTGCTATTTACTATTCTGTTAGTAAAATATTGAATAATTAAAAAGTAAATAGTTAGACAAATAGCTTCAATAAAAATAAATATACACAAAAATATATACAAATGCATGCTTTATACCTACACAATATGTAGCTACTTTGTAAAATGTGTCCTTGAAGGAAGAGTTAAACCTGGATTAAAGGTGTGGATCCTTGTAGTGAAGCTTTCGTCATCAACCATCAACAGAGGCCTCATGTCAGTACAGATCATTTAAGGATGCATTCAGTCAAGACAGCTGCTTGTTGTGGTGTGCGTGATGTCTTTCCATCATGAAGGCTGTCATTGTTTACTGTTGTTTTCTGGAATGAGAAAGAGTAAATATGTATTATAGCATAATTTACAGCAACTCAAGAAATAATAATAATAAACTTTATTTGTATAGCACTTTCCTACAATGCCTTGCATTGACCAAGGTGCTTAACAGGACAGAAAATATAAAACCGGTACAATAAATCAGTGAAAATAGAATAAAAACAACAGCAATAAAAGGAGGCAATGGAAATAAAAATGCTACATACTAAAATACCAAAGTAATAAAAGTTACACACTGAAAGCTTTTTTGAACAAGTGGGTCTTCAGACTGGTTTTGAACAGAGTCAGATCAGAAGTGGCACGCAGCTCAAGGAGGAGGCTGTTCCAGGCTTTTGGGCCGGCAACAGAAAAGGACCGGTCTCCCCATTGTTTGTACCTTGAGCGAGGCACCTCCAGCAGGTGTTGAATGGCAGAGCGTAAAGCTCTGCCGGGCTGATGGGCTTTCAAAAGTTCTGAGATGTACAGAGGAGCAAGTCCATTCAGAGCTTTGAAAACAAACAGGAGCAGCTTGAACTGTATCCTGAACTGAACCGGGAGCCAGTGTAAAGAGGACAGGACAGGAGTGATGTGTTCATATTTCCATGTGTTGGTCAAAAAGCGGGCGGCAGAGTTCTGTACAAGCTGTAAACGGGAGATGGAGGATTGATTAATACCAACATACAAAGCATTACAATAGTCAAGTCTGGAGGTCACAAAGGCATGGATGGCCTTCTCCAGATCACTACGGCTGAGGAGTGACTTTACTTTAGAGAGCAGACGGAGCTGAAAAAAGCTGGTCTTGACAACAGAACTGAGCTGTTTATCAAGCTTTAAGTTGGAGTCAAGCTGCACTCCAAGATTTCTGACAACCGGGTTGAAGTGGGGGAGGGGAAAACCAACACTGGGACTGGGAAGGATGTTGCTGGTGTCACCGGGTGCACCAAATAAAATGCATTCAGTTTTATCTGTGTTTAGGTGGAGGAAGTTTTGAGAGAGCCAGTGCTTAATGTCATTTAAGCAGTTGACAAGAGTGTTTGAACTGGGTGAGGGGTTGGGAGTGACTGGCAGATAGATTTGTAAATCGTCTGCATACAGGGGAAAAGACAGATTATGACGTGCAATGATTGATCCTAATGGCAGGATGTAAAGAGAGAAGAGGACTGGCCCCAGAATGGATCCCTGTGGTACGCCAGAGGTCAGAGGGGTTGATGAAGAGGAGGACAGATCACCTATCATAACAGAAAAGGTTCTCCCGGTTAGGTAAGATCTGAACCATTCTAGCACAGCTCCTTGGAGACCAACCTGCTCAGACAAACAGTTGATTAGTACCTGATGGTCGACGGTGTCAAAAGCTGCTGAGAGGTCTAACATCACCAGCAGAACAGGGTTTTTTGCATCCAGAGACAGAAGAATGTCATTCTGTACTTTGAGCAGTGCAGATTCAGTACTGTGACGAGCTCGAAAACCAGACTGAAATTTTTCAAACAGGTTGTTGTGCTCTAGAAAAGATTGAAGTTGAATAAAAACAATCTTTTCTAGGACCTTCGATAAAAATGACAGATGGGAGACTGGTCTAAAATTAGAGAGAGCTGTAGGATCTAAGCCTGGTTTTTTGAGGAGAGGCCTGACCACAGCATGTTTGAAAGCAGATGGCACATAACCTGAAGTTAGACAGCTGTTGATAAATGACAAAACACAAGGACCAATTACATCAAAGGACTGTTTGAACATTTTAGAGGGAATGATGTCCAGAGAACAGTTTGTCGGTTTCATCTGCTGAACCACCTTGATGAGGTTTGGGAGTGAAACCAGGTCAAACTGGTCAAAAACAGCAGTGGTTATTGCAGACGTACATGACTGGACAGTGTTGGATGGACTGACAATGTTCTGCCTGATAGTCTATTTTGTTGACAAAATAGCTCTGAAAGTCGTCACATACTTACTACTATTAAATACTTTAATTCACTTACAGTGCTAGGATCAGGCAAATAAGTAGCCCAATAAGTGGCCCAAAGAGCAATTAAGCACGCACGCACGCACGCACGCACGCACACACACACACACACACACACAATACTATTACACACAATTGAGTAGATGAAATAAATTACTGTAATTCCTGTTTAAACGCAATTCATCCTTCCATACATGCAGTGTCTTCAGACTTCGCCAGCAAATTAAAATTTGAAGCTTAATCATTAAATTATTACCATCTTTGTGTTTGTAAATCACATTTAAACACTGCTTGTACCAATTAAATTGAAATAAAAACTTCTTCTTTTTCTTTCGGCTTTTCCCTCCTCAGGGGTCGCCACAGCGAGTCATCCTCCTCCACCTCACTCTGTCCTCTGCATCCTCTGTCCTCACTCCAACTACCTCCATGTCCTCTCTAACTGCATCCATATGTAGTGGACCTACCCAGGGTCAAACTAAGGTTTTTGAACTGTCCAGTGATGACCTTTACTGACCTCTCAGTAAAGCAAGACATTTACCACAAAATCATTCCATTAGCTGTAATCTGAGAACATAGTCACCAAAAGAGACTATTTCTATCTTTGATTTTAGGCTGATGTGATCAAAAGAATAACTTTTGTCATTTTCATGATGTGTGCTTTTAAGCTGTGTTATTCTGTAAGAGTATTACTGTGTTCACTGCTGTGTTAAAGGTGAAGTCTCGGGTCACAGAGACCGGACGGTTTTGTTTAGAAAGTCAGAAGACAGTTAATCTGTTGTTTTTCATGAAAAGGGCTCCAGCTTGCTGTCTTTTCCTAAACAATTTCCCTCTGCTCTGGCTGTAACCTTGGGTCGTGATAACGGCAAGTGAATTGCTGGACTGGTCCACGGACCAATGAAAAAGAGACAAGCCTCACTCCTCTCTTTGATCTTTCTTTAAGTTCTAAGCTGTTGCTGAACGCTTCAGAGTTTGAAAGGAACGAGAAGGTTCCGGAGAGTTGCTGGGAACTTCAAAGAGATGTGAACCTTTCCCAAAGAGCTGGGGTACGTTTGGTCAAGAGCTAACGACCTTCGTCTTCAGCTAAGGACTGATACCAGGCTGTTATGAGTCCACTTCGAATGAGCGTAAGCTCAAACTTTGTTATTCCTTCCTGGAATAAATTATCTTGAGCCAAAAAGCCACGACTGTCACGGCTTCTGCCGACGAAAGCGAGTATCACCGACACCGACAAGGTAAACACGCGTGGAGTCCAGCTTGGACTTGCGGGACCGACGACTCGTCAGTCCAAAGCTGATCACAGCTCTTTACCAGAACCGAGGCGGACGTCTTAAGGTAAAGGAGCCGCTGTTTGCTTGCTGGAGGTGTGATGATATCTTAGCTGGGCGCGTACGGAAGAAGCCGTGACAGTTTCCTTATTTATTCCTGGAGGTAATCCCATTGTGAAAAGCTTCTAATCCTTTGGAAAACAAAGTCTGTTAACTCTTGGAAAACAAAGTCTGTGATCCCTTGGAAAGCAAAGTCTTATAATCCACAGCGGTAATTCCACAGCAGTAATTCCACAACGATTAGTTTTGTTGATTGATCAGCAACAATTGTTTTCATAATCAGCATGTAGAGGGGATCCCTCGATTGACGCAGAGGAGGCGACCCTTGGATGGAGGTTGAAGACCAAGCGTTGGAGCTGCAGGTCCCCACATCGAAGGTTGTTGGCTGGTTGGTTTCCAGTCAGTGCCACTCTGGTTCTATGTGTCATGCAATTATGTGGTTTTTTAAGGTGGGCTTATGATTGGGATTTTACATTAGGCCCTACCTATATGCACCTGGTATGCAAGCTATCATGGTTTAGATCAGCTACGATTACCAATTAAGGGGTGGATCAATTCTGCAAAATTAGATATAGGGATCGTACCTATGAAATTTTGGAGGGCTTCTGTAACGAAGGCCTCTAATTCCAAACTATTCCTCCATTCATTACTTAGTTTAGGTTAAACTAAAATAAAAAATGAAATATAGTTTGATCTAAATGTCTGTTGTCTTTTAGACGAACGACGTAGGATTTGGTATTCCTAATAAATTTTGAAGTCTATGGCGAGACTCATCAAAATGAATAGGTAATCTAGAATAGAAACGATCGAATCGGTTCAATTTAGAAATTGTGAGACCAGTGTAGTTTATGGTACCTTGAGTAGCTTTAAACTACATTGACTCTTCGACGATTGAGATTTAACAAAACGAACTGCATGTTGGCATAGTTAAATCCATCTTATGCATTAATCAATGTTAATACAAAACCTTTTTGGCTGGGAGTGTTCAGAACCAAACAATATCTCAACTAATGACAACAGTAATGACTAAACAACAAGGAAACAACGTTTCACTGCTTCGACACACTCTTGTCGTCAGATTCCAAAGTGCAACACACAAGAAAACAGGTCTCAACTTTATGACCGAGGTCAAATTAAATCTCGTGGATTTAAACGGTTGTTAAGGTTAGTTTTTTGTTGTGGGTTTTAGGCTTAGCGTTTCTAAGTTCAAATTGGACAATGCGACTTATAGGGTGGAAAATACGGTAGTTTAAACCTGATTAGTTTATTTACTAACTTGTGTTTGGACGACCTTATTATCCCATGAAGTCGGTGAGTTTGTGAGATCTTTGTCTTTTGTGGAGTCATTGAACGCCTTGTAAGGTTTGATCTGATTTCGATGTACCCATTTAGCAATTGGCTCTTTGCGGCCTTTGCTGATTTTGATTTCGTAGACGACTGAGGACACTTTGTCTGTTATCAGATGAGGTCCAGTCCACCTGGGCATTAGTTTGCGGGCGAGAGTTCCGGTCCCGGACTCTCCTTTCCCGGTTGCTGGGGCGAACGTATAGTACCAGACTCTGTCTCCCACTTGGAGTTCATTGTGAGAGGCCTTTTGGTCGTAGTACGCCTTACGTCCTTCAGCGGATCTTTCCAGGTTTTTCTGGGCGAAAGCAAAAGTGTTTCTGAGGTGTACATTCAAATCTTTGTCTTTGGCATGGCCTAACATCACCCCCCTTTGGTCATGGGGGACCACGAACACAGGTGAGGACGTCCGTCCATGGGCACAAGTTAGGATGCCACCGTTTAGTTTAAGCTGTTCGCGCAGCTGAGAGAAGACGGTACACAGGAATCGTTTAGGATTTGGCCAACGTATCTTCTTACGTTTACCTCTTTCCGTGTAATTCAGGTGTGTCACAACTGTCGGCGCAGTCGCAGGTGTGTCTGATTGTACAGACTGCGACGGGTCACTGTCGTTGTGTGTGTCTTCCCACTTCTTGACTGAAGAGGGGCTCTTTGAGTCTGTAAAAACTATGTCATTTCTGATTAGTTCTAGACACAAATGTCCCTGAACCAAGGTTTCATCGAAAGCTTGGCTGATAGCCGATTTACCTGTCCCAGGGGACAGTACAGCAACCTCGGTGTGGGGTCCTTGGATCTCCACACCTTTCTCTACCTGTGGTAGGTAATGTGAGTTTGCCCCCTTCTTGTCTGATGAGGGGTCCTCGTAATCTGCAACAATGATGTCCAAGTGACTGTCAGCGTTTGGTTGACTGTCATTTTCTGGACTCAGATGCCCTTGAACCAAGGTTTCATTGAAAGCTTGGTTGATTGCCGAATTACCTGTCCCAGAGGACAGTACAGCGTCTTCGGTGTGGGATCCTTGGATCTCAACACCTTTCACTACCTGTGGTAGGCAGTGGTCAGGGAGTGCTGAATGTGTCAGCTCACAGAGGAGGTTCTCTTGTTGGGCCGGAGTTTGGTCCAACTTTTGGGTCTCTTCTGTCTCACCTGTAGTTG
Source organism: Garcialebias charrua (assembly GCA_038048925.1). NCBI lineage: Eukaryota > Metazoa > Chordata > Actinopteri > Cyprinodontiformes > Rivulidae > Garcialebias > Garcialebias charrua. The sequence continues at coordinate 57,208 of JBBPBX010008723.1, forward strand.
AAGGTTCACTTACCGGGCTCTCGTCCTCGGATGAGCAGTCCCTTGTGTCCTCTGCGGTACCTGCGGTTAGGCAGTCTGTATCGCAACTAGGAAGCACTTTTATTGGCAGGGGTTTTCTCACTGTGCTCCACATTTTCCGTCGACCATAATCTATAATCGCGTTGAAGCGGTTTATAAAATCTTGGCCAACCAAAAATGGGAATGAGTCAAGTTTAGACACGTACACCGGGTGGCGTAGTGTCATTTCGCCAATCTGCATGTGAACCATAGCCATAGCTGTTAGGGTTGTTCTCGTCTCTGCGAGACCCTGTAGCTCAATAGCACATTTCTCAAAGGGTATTTGCATGTCAACACCGTTAGCGGCGGTCCTCAGCTCCTCGAACAGCTTGGCCGACATAATAGTTATATCAGAACTGCCATCCAGGAGGGCTTCACGCTCAAGGACACCTTCCAGTGTGATAGGCAGGTAAGCTTTCTTAGCCACCCCCCTTTGTATAAAGTTACACAGAAACCTCACAGGTCTTGGCCCACGTTTCTGTTCACGTGTGACTCTGGCTGTGTAATCTTGTTTACTGTCAGCATCTTGACCTTCAGGATGTTGTTGTGTGTCAGCAATTGGTTTGCTGTCAACATCCATGGCAATGTTGGTAGTAGTGTGTGCTGAGTTATTTGTGTGCTCTGAGTCTTTGTGAAAGACAGTGCTACACATCGCTCCAGGTTGGTCAATGTCGATAGTGTCATTATCAATGATAACGCCACTCATTGTATCAGGTTGGTCATCCTCTGTATCATTCAAGTTTTCAAACAACCAACTTATGTCCACTATCTCCTCAGAGCTTAGAGGTATGTTGCCTTTTTCCTGGAACTTCTGTGACCTTTTGCTACTCCCGGACTGTCCAGTCCGCAGTGCAGGGGCAGGACCTTTGCTCGGTGTAGACCGCGGAGGGTCACTTAAAGAGCGGACATCCACCGTTTGTGGTTTTTTGCTTATCTCGGGCAGCTTCGTCCGAGGTGCAGGGACAGGGCGTGTGCTCGTCCTTCTCAACCATATTGGGTCTCTTAACCACTTCGGGTCATTGTTCCAGCGGGCATCAACATGTCGTGGTTTGTTAGTTTGAAAAACATGTTTTTTCTCGCCTATTTTAGGAGAGGGAGTTGATGAACTTGTCCCTTCCAGCTCCAGCGAGTGGGATTTGACCTTTTCTTGGTAATGTAGTTCACGTTCTGGTTTTGTTTTTAACCAGATCGGGTCATTGTTTTGTCTGTGAGCGTCACAAACATTTACAGCACCCCGTTGTGTTGTTAATTCGCCTAACAAACGTTCGAACTCAAGTTTTTTTCGGTGATCTTCTTCACGTTCTTGAATGCACTTCTGCTTTAATACTTCCAGCTCTTCACGCCTTGATGCGATCAGCTTGAAAGCTTCATCATAATCGTCATATCCCATCTTTGTTTTGAAATTTCTCCAAATTAATGAGAGATGTTTGTTTGAATCAATAAGACGGTATTTATAATAGTGTATGCAAATAAATGCTTTCTTAGCGGTGAGTTATTTAACTAAAACAGCTTTCTGGGTTTGTTCCTGTAATCTATAAACAAGTCTTTCCTTCATTCAGTACCTTTTTATTTATTTTAGGTTTTACCTTCAATGAAAAATATGGTAAGTTAAGCCTTCGTGGCCGTATTAACTTAATAGACCTATTTTTTAAAACAATTACTATTAAACCACGCTTAATGTTTTCTGTCTTTCACTCAACCGCCTTCTTAAAGATTTCAAATAAATGCAATGTTCACACTAAAATGTTAGCAGATTTTGTTTTATTTTGCTCCAAGAGAATGTATTTCAGATTCAGTAAAACTGTTTTGAGTTGCCGCAGTTATCTGGATTGAAAAATGTAATTTTGTTTGTTATTTTAAACTTTTTATTTAAAATAAACTGGAGTCATTAATTGTACACAGAAAAACGTTAAAAATGCCATTTTTAACTAAAAGTGTGCAGTTGTGCACACCAATTCTGTTTAAAATTCAGAGATGTGAAGAGCTTAATGTGGAAATGCTCTATTCTCCATCATTTTTTTTTTATTTAATTTGAAAATCAAATAAAAAATGCCCTTTTGAGTGTTATTTTAAATCTCTTCAGTATTTAAAATGAGCATAAATTGTTTGTCTGTACCTCTGTTATTCTAAAATTTGTATTTAGAATAAACAGGAGTTTTTGTTTGCGTACAGAACAATTTTAAAAGCTGGTAATTCACCATAAAAATGCTGACTTCTCATGATGTATTTGAGAAAACTCATCTGTCAACGTCTTTTAACCCACAGGGGGCAGCTTTGAGTCGTAATTTTATCACGAGGAGACTGATTTATTTCATTCAGTATTTAACTGAAAACTACCTTTTAGAGTTAGTTTCTAGTGTGTTCGTGATAAACGCTCGAACCACGTTCTTGTCAGAGACAAATCTATGTTGTTAGACAGTTTAGATGGCTTTAAATGAGTGTTTAAACTCACTGTGAGTGTGTGAACTGCTTATCACCCGAAGTGCACCTGGAAATGACGACACAAGTAGGCGGGTCGACGCAGCGCGTCACCAGCTTCCGTTGAGCGAGGCGGAGCTCGCTAAACAGATACGTGACGTCAACCAATCAATCACAGCGCTTGTAGTCCTTTTCCCAAGCAACCATGGTGAATGTAGTTCTATTACCTTCGACCAATGCAGTGCCGGAAATGACGACAAAGTGGGTTGTTCGCAACAGCGTGCGTTCCCAAATCAGTGAATCAGCGTTCGCTACGAGAGTGATTGACAGTTCACAGCTCTCGTTCATCCAATCACAGCTCATAAACAGACATGCCGGACACGTCTTCTTAACGTTAGCTTGCACAGCAGACCACAACTTTATAGACTCTTAAAACAACTCAAACGCTACAAATTAACTTCCCAAAATTCTGAACACACCTAGACAGGCCAACTTTGTTACGCTCAGTAACACAGCACTGCAGCTGTTGAACAAACACGGACTCTCTCGGAGCGCGTCAAGGTCGGTTCTGGTCCAGTTTTAGTGGAGCAGAAAACTCGGTTCTGAACCCTTTCGACAACGTTCTAACAGTAATATGCTTCTTTGACCTGCTCTAAAATGTAAAATACCAGCACAGCAATCTTGTAGATGTTAAAGTAGCTTTCAGGCTTTTGACTCGGCGGTCAAACAAAGCTTTGTACAGGAGTCTGCGTGAACTGGACCGAACCAGAACCCCCACAGACCACGGACTGACAAAAACCTCACCTGAATGCTTCCAACAGCGTGTAACAGAGTTGAAACGAATAACAATTCCTCAGCCTCAAATGATAAAAACATGCAGAATCTGCCTGCTTTGAACACTTCCAGCCAAAATTATTATCCTCAGAGTTTAAAACTTGGATCCTCTTATGCAAACATGACGTTACAGTTCATGAGAGACCACAGAGCTATCAATAAACTTTTAGAAAACACGTAGGGCCACCAGATGAAGGAAACATGAGGGAGACCATATACAGTATGGAATTTCCAAAAACTTTATGGGATTATAATTTTTGATTTTTCTTTTCCACTTGCTGGATTACTTCAAGATCAAAGACAGTTCAAGGTTTCCTTTCGTGTTGGACCCCATCCCCAAGGACTGGCGATGGCTTCCAAAAGGGGGGAGATGTAGTGGACCTACCCAGGGTCAAACTAAGGTTTTTGAACTGTCCAGTGATGACCTTTACTGACCTCTCAGTAAAGCAAGACATTTACCACAAAATCATTCCATTAGCTGTAATCTGAGAACATAGTCACCAAAAGAGACTATTTCTATCTTTGATTTTAGGCTGATGTGATCAAAAGAATAACTTTTGTCATTTTCATGATGTGTGCTTTTAAGCTGTGTTATTCTGTAAGAGTATTACTGTGTTCACTGCTGTGTTAAAGGTGAAGTCTCGGGTCACAGAGACCGGACGGTTTTGTTTAGAAAGTCAGAAGACAGTTAATCTGTTGTTTTTCATGAAAAGGGCTCCAGCTTGCTGTCTTTTCCTAAACAATTTCCCTCTGCTCTGGCTGTAACCTTGGGTCGTGATAACGGCAAGTGAATTGCTGGACTGGTCCACGGACCAATGAAAAAGAGACAAGCCTCACTCCTCTCTTTGATCTTTCTTTAAGTTCTAAGCTGTTGCTGAACGCTTCAGAGTTTGAAAGGAACGAGAAGGTTCCGGAGAGTTGCTGGGAACTTCAAAGAGATGTGAACCTTTCCCAAAGAGCTGGGGTACGTTTGGTCAAGAGCTAACGACCTTCGTCTTCAGCTAAGGACTGATACCAGGCTGTTATGAGTCCACTTCGAATGAGCGTAAGCTCAAACTTTGTTATTCCTTCCTGGAATAAATTATCTTGAGCCAAAAAGCCACGACTGTCACGGCTTCTGCCGACGAAAGCGAGTATCACCGACACCGACAAGGTAAACACGCGTGGAGTCCAGCTTGGACTTGCGGGACCGACGACTCGTCAGTCCAAAGCTGATCACAGCTCTTTACCAGAACCGAGGCGGACGTCTTAAGGTAAAGGAGCCGCTGTTTGCTTGCTGGAGGTGTGATGATATCTTAGCTGGACGCGTACG
>JBBPBX010008724.1:0-34662 GCA_038048925.1 Garcialebias charrua
AATGTTTTGTTTAAACTTGTTTCTCACATGTTGAGCAATCGTAGATGGTTTTCTAACTGGTTCAATGTCCCAAACACGTTGCATGTTTAAGTGTTCTTCTTAGTCCAGACGATAAACTCCCCGCTAACCCCCATGATTGTATCGCTGTGTGACCGAGAGGAAACAAGCCCCTGTGTGGAGAGTTTCTACTATCTCTTCTGTGTTTTTAACAATTTATTTGTGAAACAGTAAAGAGGTGGATGTGTTTAAGGATGTAAATTTAGGTCTTCTGGATAAAACACTGTTTTTTGGGACAAAAGTATTTTCTGCTCGCAAATTTCCCAAGACCCCAAAAGCATTTGAACTTTTATCTTTCCAGGCATCTCTGCAAAAAGACCAGGCTTCTATTTTGGGAACGGCGCGCTCCGTGGAACAGGCCGCAAAGTTCGACTTCCAGTCAAAACAAAGTAAAAGTCAGCTTGAACAACCATGTCTGGATCATAGGAGCAAACTTTTCTAAATTACACCCTGATTGCTGCCACAGGGGGATACGATCAGCAGCGCCACATGCAGAGTCTTTAACAGTAAAAATCCCCCGTTCGCCAGAGAAACTCACTGAGCTGCTGCTTGAACTCAAGTACTTTGGCTAAAGCCTTTTGATTCATTACAAATTAAACTCTAAAATAAGAGTGAACAGCTGTGAAGCTGCTGGAGCACGTGGCCCAGCAGCTCAATGCGTGGGTTAAGTGAGCTGAACTTTGTAGTGAACTAAAACACACAGAGCAGATGTGCTCCAGCCCCTTCTGTTTTGGATAAGGGCGAAGACGGCCTTCTGTAAGCGGTTTGCCGTGACTCGAACACACCAGCGCTTGCTTCCATGAGCGTGCGCACGCTGAGACTAGAGGGAAAGAGGGAAAAGGAAGCGCTGCTGGCTGGTCACACCCTCAACAAATAATCTTCCCACGCCACCTCCGGACCAAGCCATGTAGCTGGAGGGGAAGCATAAAACGAGGGAGTATGGGGTAAACGAGGCTCTGTGCTGTCTGGTTCCTGTCAGGGCGGCCACAGCTACTGTTCACACCACACACACTGATCCAATTTAACAAGTATGGCTGTAAAAACACAGCTAACCAGAACCACCGGGTCATTTTAACACAGGTTCACTCGTGCATCCGGCACTCTTTACTCTCATTGTTACACATATTATAAGACCCAAATAATTTTTAAATACAAATTAATTACCTGTCAGCAATATAGGCCTGTCACGATAACAAATTTTGCTGGGCGATTAATTGTCTCAGAAATTATTGCGATAAACAATAATATTGTTTGAAATTTGACAATAATAATTATTGTCAAATTTAAGAAGAAATGTTTGTCAATTTGTTTTGAATGTAGAACATTTTTTTGACCACTGGATGGCTGTATAAGACTGTTTAAACCGAAGGATGGACAGTAAGTGAGCGAGCAGCGTGTCTCTTTAAGAAAAATGGGAGGGAGCTTCTTGACGTGACATGGGCTGTCTCTCCTTCCTGGTTTTCAGTTCTCAAAAGGACGGACGCTCGATGTGGTTTGAGCTCTTTACTTTTTTTCACATAAAGCTTATAATTAAAAAAAATCAGTAAACAAGTTCTCAGCTTCTTTTTGCAGAGAAAAACAACTTTTTACACAAAAGCACGAGTTTCAACTGGGAATTTTGGAGCTTCGACAAGACGGAGGTTTTTTCCATAGGTCAGCCTGTTAGCTTAGCTCGTAGCTTAGCTTCTCTGCTTAGCTGCTTTTAACGATCCAAAAACATGATTTTGGACGATTAAAACAGATTTTAAAGAAAAAAAGAGAAAGGGAGGGGTCAGTGAAGAGCACCGGAGTTGAGCCTTTCGTCATCCAGTGTCTTCAGTAGAAAGAGAGACACGAAGAAATGATAAAAACGATCAATTTAAATGGTCAATAATTTTCATTTATCATGTGACTAATTGATTAATTGATGTATTGTTTATTGTGACAGGCCTACAGCAACTAACCTTATCTCAGGATCTGTAAAATTCACAAATTTAGAGCCATTTCTGTGCAAGCTAAAGTTGAACTGCAATCATCTTGAATGATGTTTGGCTCCAAAAGTTCTGCTTTCTGATACTTTCACTAAAATCTGTCCAGTGGTGCAGCTTACGCAACAGATAAACACACAATTACAGGAGTCAACTCTGTCTGTTAGTGAAATATCTCACTAGACATTGGATTTTACTGAAACTTTCAGAAAAACCTAACCGTACAAGGCTGATTAACTCTTGGAGACGAGTAGACGCAATTCAAAATGGCCACCATGGCTTATCGACTGAGCTAGCCACCGCTAATCGTGGCAAACACAAAAACAGCTATGATTTGGTCAAATACAGTAGTCCATTTATCACAGGGGATCCGTACCCTGAAGACCCACGATAGCCAAGATGGTGTAGTGGCAGGGCTTCCGACTTGGGACCCGAAGGATGCGGGTTCGCGCCCCGGCCACTACACACCTTGGGGTGTCTATGAGTGCACACCTAATTCTCCAGCTCCCCAGGCGCTTTCTGGCTGCTCACTGCACCACCTGGTGGTGGTTGGGTTAAATGCAGAGACGAATTTCGTCTGTGTATGGGAAACATACACAGATGACAGAAAAGGACATTATTATTATTATTATTATTATTATTATTATTATAAGTGAAAAACTGAGTAGTACAAGTAGCAAGTAGTACTGTAGTTTATTTTATTATTTAAATATATACATGTTAAGGTGTTTTAAACCCTTCCCCCACTCTTATAATATTCTTAACAATGTTTCTAAACGCTCTAAAAGAGACAGAATATGTCATGATTTCAGCTCCCTGCCTCCGCTGCTCTCAGCCACCTGCAAGCGCTCTTGGCCACGCCCACTTCCCCGCTCTGCATGGTGAACAGCTGATCAGCTGCAGCAAGAAGTTTATCCTGCAGTGTGGAATGCACAAAGGAGCAGGAGGTGCTAAATAATTTTAAATAATAAAAAATAAAAAATTCCATTCCGATCGTGCAGCTCATCCATCAATCGGCCAATTGTGTGTCACGTCCAATCTTATTTTGAAAAACCACTGTAGTGGCGATTGTTTGCTTCACCAAACATCCAATAGTTTCCATTAAGCCACTACTAACGCACTGGGGTCAAGTTTCTCAACGCAGGCAAAATGATGGTTTAAGGTCCAGACTTGTTGATTGTTCTTGATGATTTATTCTCTCTCTCTTTCAACAAACAATTATGAACTTCAAACATTTCTTCTCCCTTGCCACCCCTCTTGCTCTGGTAAAAACCATAGGCCCCAAACCCAAATGCCTCATGGTCCTCACCAGGCACTTCCACTTATAGAAAATTGGACCAACCCACATTAACTCCTGTCAATCAAAAACAAATATATAAACTAAACAAATTACTAACAAACAAACATTCTAAACAATTAGTTGATCAAAAATACTTATTTAAAAATGAAACCAAAAAAAGTAATCTAATTACAATCTAAATTCAAAGACCCAACAAAAAATAGACAAATAGCTCCTACAACCACGATAGAGCGAGTCTGCCATAAACGAACTGCGACGTAGCGAGGGACTACCGTATACCAATTATGAGCTAAAGTTTAGTTTTTTATACTTTATCTTTTACCCGCTTTTGCCTTTCCAGGTCGCGGGGGTCACTGGTGTCCATGTTCAGCAGTCACTGTGCGAGAGGCGGGGGACACCCTGGACAGGTCTCCCGTCCATCACAGGGACACAAAGAGACAAATGAGACAAACAACCATTCACTCTCTCTCTCACACCCAGTTAGAGTCACCAGTCAGCCCAACATGCATGTTTTTGATCTGAAAGGAAACCAGAGTACCCAGAGAAAATGCACGCATGCACGGAGAGAACATGCAAACGCCACCCAGAAAGGTCCTGGGCTGGGATTCAAACCGGCGACCTACTCGCTGACAGGCGGCAGCTCTACCAACTGCGCCACCGTGCTGCCCTCGTTAAAACAAATGTGACTTTTGTTGACAAAAGAGGCACAGCTGAATGCCCAGCGCTGCTGACGAAGCCTCTAAAAGCTCTTAAATGACATCAGGGATCAGTTTGCACTTTCATCACAGATGGCGGAGGTGAGCGGAGGTGAGCAGGGGAGGCAGATTCCACGCCGCAGCCCATCTGAAACCAACACGCTCCCTTCATTAGGCGGCGTGCGTCACACTCTCTATAGTGACAGAAACAGGAAAGCTTGCAGGGGAGCCTATCGAAGCATTTTTTTTTATTATAATTTATCGCGCCGATAGTAAAACATCAAAAGGAACATGCATCCAAACTGTAAACAGTCTGCACTGTTGCTGCAGATCACACAAACACTGCTCTAACCACGCCGACTCATCCAGCAAACTAATATCCATCCATCCATCCATCCATTTTCTTCCGCTTATCCGGGGTCGGGTCGCGGGGGTAGCAGCCTAAGTAGGGAGGCCCAGACTTCCCTCTCCCCAGCCACTTGGAGCAGCTCCTCTGGGGGAATCCCAAGGCGTTCCCAGGCCAGCCGAGAAACATAGTCCCTCCAGCGTGTCCTGGGTCTTCCTCTGGGTCTCCTCCCGGTGGGACATGCCCGGAACACCTCACCAGGGAGGCGTCCAGGAGGCATCCTAACCAGATGCCCGAGCCACCTCAACTGGCTCCTCTCGATGTGGAGAAGCAGCGGCTCTACTCCGAGTCCCTCCCGGATGACTGAGCTTCTCACCCTATCTCTAAGGGAGAGTCCAGCCACCCTGCGGAGAAAACTCATTTCAGCCGCTTGTATCCGAGATCTTGTTCTTTCGGTCATAACCCAAAGCTCATGACCATAGATGAGGGTGGGAACGTAGATCGATCGGTAAATTGAGAGCTTTGCCTTTTGACTCAGCTCTCTCTTCACCACGACAGACCGGTACAGCGCCCGCTTCACTGCGGACGCTGCACCTATCCGCCTATCGATCTCACGCTCCAGTTTTCCCTCATTCGTGAACAAGATCCCGAGATACTTAAACTCCTCCACTTGGGGCAGGACCTCCTCCCCGACCCGGAGAGGGCACGCTACCCTTTTCCGGCTCAAGACCATGGCCTCGGATTTGGAGGAACTGATCCTCATCCCGGCCGCATCACATTCAGCTGCAAACCGCTCCAGTGAAAGCTGTAGATCACGAGCTGATGAAGCCAATAGGACCACATCATCTGCAAAAAACAGAGAAGCGATTCTAAGGCCACCAAAACGGATCCTCTCAACACCTTGGCTGCGCCTAGAAATTCTGTCCATAAAAGTTATAAACAGAATCGGTGACAAAGGGCAACCTTGGCGGAGTCCAACTCTCACCGGAAACGAGCCTGACTTACTGCCGGCAATGCGGACCAAGCTCTGACACCGGTCGTACAGGGACCTAACAGCCCATATCAATGGGCCTGGTACCCCATACTCCCGGAGTACCCGCCACAGAACCCCCCGAGGGACGCGGTCGAATGCCTTTTCCAAGTCTACAAAGCACATGTAAACTGGTTGGGCAAACTCCCACGCACCCTCCAGGACCCTGTTGAGGGTGTAGAGCTGGTCTAGTGTTCCACGACCAGGACGAAAACCACACTGCTCCTCCTGAATCCGAGGTTCGACTATCCGACGGACCCTCCTCTCCAGAACCCCTGAATAGACCTTACCAGGGAGGCTTAAGAGTGTGATCCCTCTATAGTTGGAACACACCCTACGGTCCCCCTTTTTGAATAGGGGAACCACCACCCCAGTCTGCCAATCCAAGGGAACTGCCCCCGATGTCCACGCGATATTGCAGAGTCGCGTAAGCCAACACAACCCCACAACATCCAGAGCCCTAAGGAACTCAGGACGAATCTCATCCACCCCCGGAGCCTTGCCACCGCGGAGCTTTTTAACCACCTCGGCGACCTCCGCACCAGAGATTGGAGAGCCCGATCCAAAGTCCCCAGGCTCCGCTTCCTCAGTGGAAGACGTGCCAGTAGGATTGAGGAGGTCTTCGAAGTATTCCGCCCACCGACTCACAACATCCCGAGTTGAGGTCAACAGCACGCCATCCCCACCATAAATGGTGTTGGTCGCGTACCGCTTTCCCCCCCTGAGACGCCGGATGGTGGACCAGAATCGCCTCGAAGCCGTACGGAAGTCATTCTCCATGGCCTCTCCGAACTCCTCCCACGCCCGAGTTTTTGCCTCAGCAACCACCCGAGCCGCATGCCGCTTGGACTGCCGGTACCTATCTGCTGCTTCCGGGGTCCCACAGGCCAAAAAGGCCCAATAGGACTCCTTCTTCAGCTTGACAGCATCCCTCACCGCCGGTGTCCACCACCGGGTTCGAGGGTTGCCACCACGACAGGCACCAACAACCTTGCGGCCACAACTCCGATAAGCTGCCTCGACAATAGAGGCGCGAAACATGGCCCACTCGGGCTCAATGTCCCCCGCCTCCCTCGGAACGTGTTCAAAGCTCTCCCGGAGGTGGGAGTTAAAGCTCCGTCTTACGGGAGACTCTGCCAGACGTTCCCAACAGACCCTCACAATACGTTTGGGTCTGCCAGGTCTGACCGGCATCCTCCCCCACCATCGGAGCCAACTCACCACCAGGTAGTGGTCAGTTGACAGCTCCGCCCCTCTCTTCACCCGAGTGTCCAGGACATGCGGCCGCAGATCAGATGAGACGACAACAAAGTCGATCATTGAACTACGACCTAGGGTGTCCTGGTGCCAAGAGCACATATGGACACCCTTATGCCTGAACATGGTGTTCGTTATGGACAATCCATGACGAGCACAGAAGTCCAACAACAGAACACCACTCGGGTTCAGATCAGGGGGGCCGTTCCTCCCAACCACACCCCTCCAGGTCTCACTGTCATTGCCCACGTGAGCGTTGAAGTCCCCCAGCAGAACAAGGGAGTCCCCAGGAGGCGCACCCTCCAATACCCCCTCCAAGGACTCCAAAAAGGGTGGGTAATCTGCGCTGCCGTTCGGCGCATAGGCACAAACAACAGTCAGAGCCCGTCCCCCCACACGTAGGCGAAGGGAGGCTACCCTCTCGTTCACCGGGGTGAACCCCAACGTACAGGCACCAAGATGGGGGGCAACAAGTATGCCCACTCCTGCTCGGCGCCTCTCACCAGGGGCAACTCCAGAGTGGAAGAGTGTCCAACCCCTCTCAAGGAAACTGGTTCCAGAGCCAGAGCCATGCGTTGAGGTGAGTCCGACTATTTCTAGCCGGAACCTCTCAACCTCACACACTAGCTCAGGCTCCTTCCCCACCAGAGAGGTGACATTCCATGTCCCAATGGCCAGCTTCTGTAGCCGAGGATCAGACCGCCAGGGTCCCCGCCCTCGGCCACCACCCATTCCACAATGCACCCGACCCCTTTGGCCCCTCCCACAGGTGGTGAGCCTATGGGAAGGGGGACCCACGTCTCCTCTTCGGGCTGTGCCCGGCCGAGCTCCATGGGTGAAAGCCCGGCCACCAGGCGCTCGCCAACGTGCCCCTCCTCCGGGCCTGGCTCCAGAGTGGGGCCCCGGTGACCCGCGTCCGGGCGAGGGAACATTGTTTCCATTTATATTACTCATCATAAGGGGTCTTGTGGGCTGCGCTTTGTCTCGTCCCTCACCTAGGACCTGTCTGCCTTGGGAAAACAAGCAAACTAATAAACGGATAAAAACCAAACACCAGCTGCTCTTCTAACCCCATGTGTGTCGTCGTGCCATGCTGAACGGTGCAGATTTTCAAGAGTTCACTCCGGTAGCTTTCTGGATGTACAGGTCCTTCAAGAAATTTGCATATTGTGATAAAGGTCAGTATTTTCCATAATGTTATGATAAAAATGAAACTTTCATATATTTTAGATTCATTGCACACCAACTGAAATATTTCAGGTCTTTTATTGTTTTAATTAATACTGATAATTTTGGCATACAACTCATGAAAACCTAAAATTCCTGTCTCAAAAAATTTGCATATCATGAAAAGGTTCTTTAAACGAGCTATTAACCTAATCATCTGAGTCAACGAATTAACTCCAAACACCTGCTAAAAATTCCTGAGGCTTTTAAAAACTCCCAGCCTGGTTCATTACTCAAAACCACAATCATGGGTAAGACTGCCGACCTGACTGCTGTCCAGAAGGCCATCATTGACACCCTCAAGCAAGAGGGTAAGACACAGAAATAAATTTCTGAACGAATAGGCTGTTCCCAGAGTGCTGTATCAAGGCACCTCAGTGGGAAGTCTGTGGGAAGGGAAAAGTGTGGCAGAAAACGCTGCACAACGAGAAGAGGTGACCGGACCCTGAGGAAGATTGTGGAGAAGGGCCGATTCCAGAGCCACCGTGCACAGGCGTGTGCAGGAAATGGGCTACAGGTGCCACATTCCCCAGGTCAAGCCACTTTTGAACCAGAAACAGCGGCAGAAGCGCCTGACCTGGACTACAGAGAAGCAGCACTGGACTGTTGCTCAGTGGTCCAAAGTACTTTTTTCAGATGAAAGCAAAGTTTGCATGTCATTCAGAAATCAAGGTGCCAGAGTCTGGAGGAAGACTGGGGAGAAGGAAATGCCAGAAGTCCAGTGTCAAGTACCCACAGTCAGTGATGGTCTGGGGTGCCATGTCAGCTGCTGGTGTTGGTCCACTGTGTTTTATCAAGGGCAGGGTCAATGCAGCTATCAGGAGATTTTGGAGCACTTCATGCTTCCATCTGCTGAAAAGCTTTATGGAGATGAAGATTTCATTTTTCAGCACGACCTGGCACCTGCTCTAGTGCCAAAACCACTGGTAAATGGTTTACTGACCATGGTATTACTGTGCTCAATTGGCCTGCCAACTCTCCTGACCTGAACCCCATAGAGCAAGGGTGCTCATTACGTCGATCGCGATCTACCGGTCGATCACGGAGGCACTACTAGTAAATTGCAGCGTGACATTAAAAAATTGTCAGCCTATCAAACATCCCGTCACTTGATTGACATTACAGAGCAACCAATCAGATGACGAGCTTTAGGTCACCGCTCATGCTAAAAACAATGGCGCGAAGCGCAGCAAAACATACAAGCAAAAACAATGAGCGAATTACCTCAGATTTTCAGCCCTGGCTAAAACATGAGTGAGAAACCTGGACCAAGTAAGAAGGCAAAAACGTATCACTTTCATACGGAATGGGAGGTGGACTTTTTTTCCCAGTCATTTTTCAATCACCAAACTTCAAAAGCGAAAGCCGCCACCGAAGCATCGTTCCGGGTGAGTCACGCCGGGTGCTTTGTTTTTTGAATGTCCAAAGGACCAGACTTAGCTTTTTTAGAAGTGACATTAGTATTGATCCTCAGAATTTTTTTATAATTATACTTTATTTATAAAGCCCTTTAAAACAACCACAGCTGCGTGCCGCAGCTTTGATGTAGTGGTTAAAGCGGGCGGTACATATGCTGGAGGCTGAGCCTCTCCACAGGCGTCGTGGGTTCACGTCCCAGAACCGACGAGCACATTTCTGTGGTGTCTCCCCCCTCTCTACCTGTTTCGCCCTCTCCCTCTCTAATAAAGGCCACTAGCGCCCGAAAAAGCAAAAAATATTTAAAAAAAAAAAAAACAGCTACAACAAAGTGCTGTACATATAAAACCATTTTAACTAATCATCACATCTTTTACTCTTACTTGAGAAGTAACTATTGAAAAAACGAAACAAACACATTTTACATGCAGTGTTATGGATAATATATGTATGTATATGATATATGTATGATATATGTATGATATATGTATGCTTGTATGTGGACTACATAAATCTGAGCTCCTCTCCCTTAGCAAGAATCTCCTCCTGTTCTTCAGCTCAGCTGCTTTATCCTTGCTAGCTCTCCTCAGAACGTTTGACTTCGTTATCAACTGAGCCATCTGAGTGCCAGCCTTGCCTTCAGCCTGCACACTCCTGAGGAAAGACAAAAACAAATATGAGACTTCAGACATTGTATTCTGGCTTATTTTGACTGAGACACAGGCCTAAATTATATTCATTCATTCAACCAAAAAAATATCCAATTATTATTATGATAAAAACAACGAGTCATAAATAAAATTAAAAGAACCAGAAAGAAAATATGTAATTATATCTGCTCCCTTTTTCCTCAAAAAGTTAAATTCAAACAAAATCAATACAGAGTCCTCAAACAACAACTTATGTCAACAAACACATATATAAGTTAGTACTAATACTGTATACTTATAAAACACATTTACAGAAATATATAGCCTAAACAGGTTTATCAAATTTGCATCTGAAAACTAAAGCTGTCATATAAACATGTTTGTTAAAATAAAACATTTACTTACTTTTACATGCTTCATTAAGTTATTAGCTGTTGAATGAACTGGGATCCCAGGTACAGTATCTGGACTGTACCTGTCCCCCCTCCCAAAAACGACGGTGTAGGTCCAGCTGCTTGGTTTTGGTGGTTCGATTCAGGCTTTCATCGAACATGAGCACAAACGGTCCAGTCACTTTGGAAATTAGTTCTCTTTTTATAAAGTCTGCTAGTCCAAAGCGGGTAATATATGCAGTTTTATCTTTTCCACACTTAAATGATTTGGCGATGTCCGAGTCTGGAAACATAGTTTGAAACAAGTCTCCAATGTCTTCATTTGCGCTGTATGAGTGATGTTTACTTATCACGTGGAGAACCCAGAGAACCTCCGCTCGTAATGTAGCCTCTGACCCGAAGACAACACGAAGGTCGCTCCTGTTAGCGACGCTAACAGGAGCTGCGGAGCAGTTGTCTCTCCGAGGCAGAGTAGATGAACCAACGCTGGAGCAGCAGAACTGGCTAATAGCGGTCGTCTGTCGCAGGCCTTTCACAGCGCTAACATGCTTGTCACTTTTTGAATGTGACTCTAAAGCCCGTACACCCAACGTTCCGAGTTTAATATTTCTTTTACATACGCAGCAGTAGGCCTCGAAGTCGCCGTTTGGTGAAGGCTTTAACCAAACCTTAAAGTCGTCCCTCTCAAGCCAAGTGATGTTGAATTTGCATTTCCCCATGTTAGCAACAGCACGCCGTCTTCTTCTTCTGCTGTTTTGTTATTCTTTTTCTTCGTTTTATTCTTGCCCGCCGACGATCACGTGACATGGACTCTCACGAAAACTGATTGGCTGCAATGCGTCACATGTTTGTCACGTAGCAAGCTTTTTTTTATTATTGGAGCGCTTGAGGCAGGATTACAGGTAGTCCCCGACTTACGAGCGCTCTGACCTACGAGGTTCCGGACTTACGAGCTGGCGAATTTTTTGAAAAAACGCAAAAAATACAGAGTTTTTCTGTGTTTTTTCACCACAGTTCGTTAGCTAAACATGTGGACACACGTTTCCGATCATTTTTATGCACTCGTAAGCAGTTTTTCGATGAAAAACGAGTGCTTGTAGTAGCGCTAGCAAAACCGTTCCAATTTACGAACGAAATTCCGGACTTACGAGACACATGGCGGTCGTTCCGAATTACGAGATTTCCATGTTACGAGCAACTCGTAACGGAACTCGCTCGTAAGTCGGGGACTACCTGTACGAGGCGCTCGAAATTAAGACCTCCTCAAAACAAATTTAAGACTTCGACGCAATAATTCGGCGAATTTAAGACTTTTTTTAGGCCTAAAATCGAGATTTTGACATTTTAGACTTTTTTAGGTTTTTTAAGACCCCGCGGAAACCCTGATCATTGCTTCTTTCAAGAGCTCCACACCTGAAAATGCCTCATCATGAGAAACATCTGCCTGCTCAAAGCTGCTCTGACATTCTTCTGTTTGTTGTGAGCCACCAGGGAGCTAGTTAGCATTGAAGCTAACATGTTAGCTGATGAACTGTTGCTCCTTGTTGTGTTTTGCTGTCACCACCCCCGGGCACCTCATGTGGTCCCTGCGGGCAACCAGGTGCCCGCGGGCACCACGTTGGTGACCCCTGATTTAGTATATGTGTTGTGCAATATTGGTTTATAGTTATGCAAGGTACATCAACATACATTGTACATAAAAAGAATCCTTAATACATTTGAAGATAATTCTATGCTTTGCATTTTTGTATTGGGTAGATCATTTCGACTTGGTTGTTTTATAAGTAGCTCGCATGCTGAAAAAGTGTGAGCACCCCTGCCATAGAGAATCTTTGGGATATTGTGAAGAGGAAGTTGAGAGACGCAAGACCCAACAATCTGGATGAGCTTCAGGCTGCTATCGAAGCATCCTGGGCCTCCATATCACCTCAGCAGTGCCACAGGCTGAGGCCATGCCACGCCGCATTGAAGCAGTCATTTCTGCAAAAGGATTCCCGACCAAGTATTGAGTGCATAACTGAACATAATTATTTGAAGGTTGACTTTTTTGTATTAAAAACACTTTTCTTTTATTGGTCGGATGAAATATGCTAATTTTTTTTAAATAGGAATTTTGGGTTTTCATGAGCTGTATGCAAAAATCATCAGTATTAAAACAACAAAAGACCTGAAATAATTCAGTTGGTGTGCAATGAATCTAAAATACATGAAAGTTTCATTTTTATCATTACATTATGGAAAATAATTACCTTAATCACAATATGCTAATTTTTTTAGAAGGACCTGTACAGAAAGCAATTCTGAAATGCGGGCCCACGCTCGATGTAAACAAAACACTCAGCTGACTTGGCAATAAACACACAGAAGCTTGTGATCTGTTTTCTTAGGTAGACAAACGGACGTCATGGTTGGCATAGAGGTGCTTACAAATTTTAACACTTCCGAGGGAAAATTACCATGAAAATGATAAAATTGTTCGGTAGGTTGATAGTTTTTTGTCCAGTCTTCATAACTTTGTAAGTAGTTGCTTTAGTTTAAATCAACATATTTGATTACCTGATGTAGTTTTCATACTCTTTGAAATTAAATATTTTAATCAGTTTATAGTCTGGCCATACATTTTGTACAGTTTTGACCATTTGACCACATATCAGAACGTTGAGCTCTTTGAGGACAATACGGCGATGTCGTTTAGTTTTTGTAACCTTTATATATTTTTTGAATAATTAATTTAATTTACAAATTTTTCCACAGTGAAATGGAGAGCAAATTAAACTGTTGGAAAATGTCCAGGTCTACAATAGCATACTAGCTTAAGTTTTAGCTTTTAGCAACTGTTGTGATTATTTTAGCTTGTAGCTACTATTTGATTATTTTGGCTTGTAACTACTCATTTATTTTAGCTTGTAGCAACTCTTTTGATTATTTTAGCTTGTAGCAACTCTTGATTATTTTAGCTTGTAGCAACTCTTGATTATTTTAGCTTGTAGCTACTGTTTTGATTATAGTTTGTAACTAATGTTTTGATTATATTAGCTTGTAGCTACTCATGATTATATTAGCTTGTAGCTACTCATGATTATATTAGCTTGTAGCTACTCATGATTATATTAGCTTGTAGCTACTCATTATTATATTAGCTTGTAGCTACTCATGATTATATTAGCTTGTAGCTACTCATGATTATATTAGCTTGTAGCTACTCATGATTATATTAGCTTGTAGCTACTCATGATTATATTAGCTTGTAGCTACTCATGATTATATTAGCTTGTAGCTACTCATGATTATATTAGCTTGTAGCTATGCATTTGATTATTTTAGCTTGTAGCTATGCATTTGATTATTTTAGCTTGTAGCTATGCATTTGATTATTTTAGCTTTCTACTCATTTGATTATTTTAGCTTGCAGCTACTGTACTCTATATTAGTTTAGCTTGTAGCTACTCTTGATTAGTTTAGCTTGTAGCTACTCTTCATTATTGTAGCTTGTAGCCAGCTTGTAGCTACTGTTTTGATTATATTACAGTAGTTTGTAGCTACTCATGATTATTTTAGCTTTCTACTATTTGGTTATTTTAGCTCGCAGCTACGGTTTTAATTATTTTAGCTTGCAGCTTCTCCTGATTAGTTTAGCTTGTAGCTACTCTTAGCTTGTAGCCAGTTTGTAGCTACTGTTTTGATTATTTTAGCTTGTAGCTATTCTTTTGATTATTTTAGCTTGTAGCTAGTCTTGATTATTTTAGCTTTCTACTCATTTGATTATTTTAGCTTGCAGCTACTGTACTCTATATTAGTTTAGCTTGTAGCTACTCTTGATTAGTTTAGCTTGTAGCTACTCTTCATTATTGTAGCTTGTAGCCAGCTTGTAGCTACTGTTTTGATTATATTACAGTAGTTTGTAGCTACTCATGATTATTTTAGCTTTCTACTATTTGGTTATTTTAGCTCGCAGCTACGGTTTTAATTATTTTAGCTTGCAGCTTCTCCTGATTAGTTTAGCTTGTAGCTACTCTTAGCTTGTAGCCAGTTTGTAGCTACTGTTTTGATTATTTTAGCTTGTAGCTATTCTTTTGATTATTTTAGCTTGTAGCTAGTCTTGATTATTTTAGCTTGTAGCTACTGTTTTGATTATTTTGGCTTGTAGCAACTCATTTATTTCAGCTTGTAGCTACTGTTTTGATTATTTCAGTTTGTAGCTACTCTTGATTATTTTAGCTTGTAGCTACTGTTTTGATTATTTTAGCTTGTAGCAACTCATTTATTTCAGCTTGTAGCTACTGTTTTGATTATTTTAGTTTGTAGCTACTCTTTTGATTATTTTAGCTTGTAGCTACTCTTTTGATTATTTTAGCTTGTAGCTACTGTTTTGATTATTTTGGCTTGTAGCAACTCATTTATTTCAGCTTGTAGCTACTCTTTTGATTATTTTAGTTTGTAGCTACTAGCTACTCTTTTGATTATTTTAGTTTGTAGCTACTCTTTTGATTATTTTAGCTTGTAGCTACTCTTTTGATTATTTTAGCTTGTAGCTACTCTTTTGATTATTTTAGCTTGTAGCTACTCTTTTGATTATTTTAGCTTGTAGCTACTGTTTTTATTATATTAGCTTGTAGCCACTCTTTTGCTGATTTTAGCTTGTAGCTACTTTTTTGATTATTTAGCTTGTAGCTACTGTTTTGCAAATGTTAGCTTTTATTTAGCCAATTTAAGCTTTTATTTCAAACAGTGCTCACCTGTGCCTCAACTTTAAAGGCTCGGTTTCAACTTCTTCAACAAGAATCTTGTGAAGTTTTAATTTGAACACTAACAAGTTTTGCGTGTTCTTGTTCCAGTTTCCATGCATTTTATTTACATGCCGAGTTCATTTTGGTGACCCACCTTTTCTCTGGCTACGCCCCTGGATGATTTCCAAACACCTGTTGAATGACGACTCTCAGGTGCTCACAGCATCAAGGATGTGTTTGAAATGAATAAGGTGCTCACAGCACGTTATTCAGGATGTGTTTGAATGGCTTTCAGTGCAAGTCCTTCATAAATCACCTGAAGGGGCTCAGGGCAGGTGAGTAATGGCGGAGGCTTACCTGAGTTTTAAGTTGGCCATAAACTCCTCCATTGACACGTTGTCCAGAAGCACAAAGTCTGCCTTTCCAAACTCCAGGCTTTCGTGCTCTGCCATCTTGTTTACTTACTAATCTAAGCACCAATAAAAATAATAAGGAAAAAACTTTTAAAGTGCCAAGAAAGAAACGAAGGTCGGCTCAAAACACGGTTCGCATCTCGTCTCGCGTGGCAACTTCAAACTGTGACTTCACGCATGATAAACGACGTTTAAAAGAAATAACGCTGTGATAAACCGTATTTTCCTGCTTTGGATTAAAGTTTATGCCCCGCGAAAAATATCCTCATGTCGTCCAAAGTTCCCTCTTCGATCCGAACTGTCCCGGTTCCGTTACACCGCCACACACCGTGCGCGAGCTCCTCTGACCGTTTCCCTTCGTGTTTGTGTCCTGTCTGCACCGGACCGGCTGTCCACCAATCAGATCCAAGCATGTGTTTGAAGCCCCGCCCTTTTCCCTGCCCAGCAAGGTGTCGGTCATCTGTGTTGCCAAATACACAGTAATTATTGTATTTGTACGAAGGTTTCAAGGGATCCCAACTCTGGTCATCGAGAAACATCCAGCATATTTTAATTGTTTCCCTGCTTTGACACACCTGGTTTAAATGAATAGGTGATTAACAGACTTTTCCAGAACGTGAGAAAATAAGTAAAATGAATTGTTAAAGAAATATATATGAAGTAGTTTAATGTGTAATGTATTGGAAATGGAAAATTGAGATGAGTTATTCATTTTGTTTTGTTACTTGATTTGATTTGATGTTTATTCATTCATTTTAAAAGAACAATACAAGACAGTTTCATCAGATACAAGAATACAAGTAGGATAAAATGAAGGGAGCAGAAAGAAGATGAAATCTTATTATATCTGCCCCTTATTTCACAGTTTGTTCAACCAATGATAACCTTCAAACTACATCACAAAATGAATAATTCTACTTAATTTTTCTAACTGTAATATACAAACTACATCACAAAATGAATAGTTCTACTTAATTTTACTAACTGTAATACACAAACTACATCACAAAATGAATAATTCTACTTAATTTATCTAACTGTAATACACAAACTACATCACAAAATGAATAATTCTACTTAATTTTTCTAACTGTAATACACAAACTACATCATTCTAACTGTAATACACAAACTACATCAGAAAATGAATAATTCTACTTAATTTTTTATAATAATAATAATTAATTCAATTTATAACGCACTTTTCATTAATGAAAATCTCAAAGTGCTACAAAGTGCAACAGAATTAAATGTCAATAAAACAAGTAATAAAACAAGTAAAATCAATAACAGTATCAACTAAGATCAAAAGTAGAATCATGAGGAGGTAGAGTATGCTCGGTTGAAAAGAAAGGTCTTCAAGCCGCTCTTAAAGTCAACCAGTGACTGTGGGGCTCTCAGACAGTCAGGAAGAGAGTTCCACAGGTGGGGGGCAGCCACACTGAAAGCCCGGTCTCCCATGGTCCTTAATTTGGTTCTCGGAATGTGAAGGAGATTACTGTTCTGTGACCGCAGCGACCGGGTGGATGAGTATGGAATAAGAATATCCTTCAGATAATCTGGTGAAGCTCCATGTAAGCATTGATGTGTAATGAGAGCAGTTTTGTACTGAATTCTGTAGGCGACAGGAAGCCAATGAAGGTTATGGAGAATGGGCGTAATATGTTCAAATTTACGAACTCTCAACAAGATCCTTGCTGCACTGTTTTGAATATATTGAAGTTTCTGAAGGTTTTTGCCAGGGATTCCAATAAACAGGGAGTTGCAGTAGTCAAGCCTACTTTTCTAAATGTAATACACAAACTACATCACAAAATGAATAATTCTATTTACACAAACACACTAAGTTACATCATATATAGTTTTTGAGCAAGTCCTTTTTGACCTTATTACTTATTATTATTACTTATACTTATTACTTGTTATTATTACTTATAATTATTGTTTGAATTGATTGTTTGAATTGATTGTTTTGAAAAGGGGCAGATATAATAAGATTTTTCTTCTTTCTGCTGCCTTTCATTTTATATTTTATTTTCATGTGATTGTTGTTTATTTATTTTTATAAAATGAATAAATAAATAAATAAATAAATAATAAATAAATAAAATCACTGAATCCGGTGTGTTGGAGCAGTCAAACAATTTAAATAGGCAGGATAGTGTTCCTAGAGGATGAGGGTTCATGCGATCAATATTTTTTTAATCCCAACTATAAGTTTTTATTTTTATCTTTATTTCCATTCTGTAAAAAAAAAAAAATGTCTACGTGAACACATAACTTTAAAAAAGTTTTATCCGATCAGCCAGACAGCATGTCGTGATTTTCTACCTGGCAACCCCAGTCAGCCCGTGTCAGCTGAAAAGCATCGCAAATATTTCTACAACACCGCAGCTTCTCTGGTTTTCTGGCATATTTCAGCAATGACGGGGCCCCCGTCAACAAAAGGAAAGAAAACGGCACATTGTTAAACTTAATGGCGCCCTCTGATACCATAAAAAGAAAAAATGGAGCCAAAACGGCAATGAAATACAGTAAACGTGTTGGGGATGAAATCCCTGAAACTGGAGGTTCCTTCCTAAACTTTAGGCGCCATCTAGTGTAAATCAGACGCAACTGCAATTTCCAACACCAGGAATGTCAACTTTTAAAAAGAATGGCCTAACTAGTCTGGTTTAGAAATTAAAATATGGTGTGGTAGTAGCTGAGACTGAGCCCCAACGCATAATCTGAGCATCTAAGAGCTTTCTTTAGTCAACTCTGTCTGTTGGTAACATATCTCATAAACTGCTGGACAGATTTAAACTAAATTTCCAGAAATCAATCTCTGGGTGGACATCTTTTGGAGTCGACCCTTATCAAATGGCCACCACAGCTAATCAAATTTAGCTATCACAAAAAGGGCAATCAAATTGACCAAAATTGAGCTGTAGTTTTGTGTGGTAATGGCTGAGACTCATTCTTGGTCAACATATTCTATTTGTTTGTCCAGACAATTAACCCAAACTATAATTAAAGTCATATTTTTATCTGCAAAGTTTATATATTTTAAATTTCTATGACATTTTTTATTGACATGTTTGTCTACAGCTTTAATAACATGTACCTGTTATTTTCTATTACTCAAAACAGCTGTTACCAGAAGATGAGTGGAAATAAAAAATATATGTATTCAAACTGAAAGAAGACTTTAATTTTGTATATTTTAGGAGCAGATAAATAACTAATAAAAGTATAGAAAAGGGGAATTTTATTTTTAGATAAGGACAAAGGGAGAGAAAACTGTCAGAATTTATGAGTAAAAATTCAAATAGATAGTGAAAATAAAAAAAATAAAAATGATGTATCAGCAGTTTATTTCATTTTTGTCTAAATCTGAAGGTTTATTGTTTAAACGAAACTTGTTTTCTTAACAAAAGTTTTTTTAAATGTAATTCAATTTTTAAATATCTGAAAATATAAAAAATGTAAACTGAGAAGGCATGAAATTTGAAACAAAAAATAATAATAATCAAAATATAAATTTGATGAAAAAAATCTTCAAACTGTCACATACAACTTATTTGATTTATATTTATTTGGAAAAATACTTTAATTTGCCTTTCAGTTTTATGACATCAATAAACAAAGTCCACAAAATTATAATTTTCTGAGCAGCAACTGACACCAACTGGGAACAACAAGTGTTTTTACAAGACATGCTTTTACAGTTTCTCATTTGTGATTATCTGAATCTGAAGGAACGTCTGTTCTGTCCAGATAATCCAAAAAAATAAAGACCAGTTGTCCGCTGCAAACAAAAGATAGATTATTTATTTATTTATTAACATTTATTCAACCAGGTAAATCCCACTCACACATCTCAGTTGCAAGGCAGTGCTGGGCCTGAAGGCAGCCTCAGCCTAACATGCATGTTTTTGGTCTGTGGGAGGAAACTGGAGTACCTGGAGAAAACCCACGCAGCACGGAGAGAACATGCAAAGTCCACCCAGAAAGACCCCAGGTCTAACCGGGGATTGAACCCAGGACCTTTGCTGTGAGGCAACAGTGCTAACCACTGAGCCGTCGTGCTGCCATAGAGGAAAGTGCTATAAAAAGGCAAGTGCCGTATTTTCCGGAATATAGGTTGCAGCGTTTGTCTATTTTGCATGCCCTGCGACCTATATTTAGGTGCAACCTATTTATGGCTTTTTACCACTTTCGTGTTATTTACATTCTAAAATAAGCTGATTTGTAATAATTTATTAACAAAAATTAAACAGAGACACACTCTTACAATAATGTCAGGTAACAAATGTATTTTTTTAGGTGTTTATCCTGCTAAAATTAAAATACATGCAGGTCTGTTCGCTGCTACTGCATGTCTGGTGCTGCGCGTGCACGTTTTGTTTCATCAGACGTAGTGAAACAAATGTTTTAATCCAGCTCATTTCACAATTACGTTCATTTATTAAAGAAAAGTTCAGCTCAGACACATATTTGCTATAATTTTTATCAAACAAATAATTGTTTTTAAGTGTTAATTAAAAGCCTTGCTGTGCAGACATTTGCAGCAGAGATAAACACTCGGTCCACATTTCCGGGTTGTCTCAGCGGTGACGTGTTACGTCGGCGGTGACGTAGGTGCGACCCGTTTATGGATTTTTCCAATTTTTTGGCAATAATTGGACAAAGTGACCTATATTCCGGTGCGACCTATATTCCGGAAAATACGGTAGTCAACAGAGAGGGTGCACGGTGGCGCAGTTGGTATAGATCTTCTTCTGCCTCTCAGTGGAAAGGTTGCAGGTTCAAATCCCAGCCGGGAGCCTTTCTGAATGGAGTTTGCATGTTCTCTCTGTGCTGCGTGGGCTTCCTCCAGGTACGTTTCCTCCCACAGACCAAAAACATGTATGTTAGACTGATGGTGACTTTAAATTGTCCCAAGGTGAGAGAGAGAGAGAATGGTTGTTTGTCTCGTTTGTCTCTATGTGTCCCTGTGATGGACTGGAGACCTGTCCAGGTGTCCCCCGCCTCTCGCACAGTGATGGCTGGACATGGGCACCAGTGACCCCTTCGATCTGGTAAAGGAAGAAGTGGGTAAAAGATTTCCTGGATCCTCCTGAACTCCAACCCTTTGAGACAAACAGTTCCTCAGACTCGTCTGCCTCCTGGCTTCCTGCTCCACCGTCTCGTGGATCCTGACGGTCCCCTTGAGCACCGCTCTCCTGCGGCCTCCCTCAAAGCCTGGCAGGGGCAGTGTTAAGAACGAGTGCCGGTTCGCTCTTGCCGGACTGGTTTGATCGGAGGGAAAGACCAGGCTTCCTTCAGGTTTAACAACATTTATTTTCATGTGTGCACAGAATACAAGCAGATCTGGAGAAGCAGACCCAGTATGGCAGGAGCCGGTTCTGAAAAACAAAGGGAAAGTGCCTCCTTATAACGCCTGGGGGCCTCTCCCGGGAGATATTTTGACCTTCTGCATAGGACACAATTCACCTCCTCCAGCAGACAGAGGTGCTTCTGAAAATCAGTTTACAACGTTATCTCTTGGTGCCTCCAAATTGTGAGGGGCCCTACAACATTCATAAAGTTATCTTCAAACGGGGCTGAACCTTCCTTCCTGATGATGTAATTAACAAAAGTTCCTGGTTCACAGCTGTCAGTTATCCCCACATACACGAAAACATATTAACTAACTCCTAATCCTAACTCCTAACTCCTAAAGAAACAGGTCCAGACAACATACCCGGGAAAGTGCTGAAAGAATGTGCCGATAAGTGCAAATGCCTATTGCCAATGTGACGTGTGCTGCTGACCACTTGACCAGGTCACCCTTGTAAAAGAGATCTCGATCTCAACGGGCTCTACCTGGTTAAATAAAGGTGATTGATTGATTGATTGATTGATTGATTGATCAGCTCTGTGATGTGCTGGCAGACATCTTTAACACCTAACTTGCCCTGGAGACAGTTCCCACCTGCCTGAAGACCGCCACCATCATCCCAGTCCCAAAAAGCTCCACAGTGACTGGTCTGAATGACTATCGGCCGGTGGCCCTCACCCCGATAGTCGCTAAATGTTTTGAGAAACTGATCATGACCCACATCAAGACAACCGTCAACATCAACGAGGACCCTCATCAGTATGCATACCGTGAGAACCGATCAACAGAGGACGCCATCTCCTCTGTGGTCCACACTGCTCTCACCCACCTGGATCAGAAGGACTCATACGTCCGTCTGCTCTTTGTGGACTTCACATCTGCCTTCAACACCATGATCCCCCAAACTCTGATGGACAAACTACAGGTGGTCCCTGACTTACGAGCACATCGACATACGAGGTTCCGGACTTACGAGCTGACTAACGAACAGTAAAGTTGTACAGAACATACAGAAAATACAGCGCTGGTATGTGTTTTTACATGAAAGTGTATTAGCTAACCATTTGCAAACAAAGTTCTGTGCATGTTTATGAACTAGTATGTACGTTTGTGTTGAAAAACGGGTGTTCGTAGTAGCGCTAGCATACTTTTTCCGACTTACAACCGAAAATCCGGACTTACGAGCGACACGTGTTTCGGGTTCTGACATACGAATTTTCGTCTTACGAGATAGTCGTAGTAACGGAACTCGCTCGTAAGTCAGGGACTACCTGTATCCACACTGGGACTAAGCCCCTCCATTTGTAACTGGGTACTACACTTTTTAACAAACAGACCACAATCAGTGAGGATTCACAACTTCTCCTCCTCCACCATAACCCTCAGCACTGGCTCTCCTCAAGGATGTGTGCTGAGCCCCCTTCTGTTCACTCTGCTCACATATGATTGTACAGCCACACTTCCAGGCTGTCATATTGTTAAGTTTGCAGATGATACAGCGGTGGTGGGATGCATCACAAACAATGATGAGTCCAGCTACAGACAGGAGGTGGAACACCTGGAGAGCTGGTGCAAAGAGAATAATCTTCACATGAATGTGAAGAAGACAAAGGAGATGATTGTGGACTTCAGAAGGAACAAACACACCCACACCCCACTGAAAATAGGTGGATCTGCAGTGGAAGTGGTCTCCAGCTACAAATACTTGGGTGTACACATGAATGATAACCTCAGCTGGAGCAACAACACCACCAGCCTGATCAAGAAAGGTCATCAGAGACTCTACTTCCTCAGACGGCTGAGACGAGCTGGTCTGAGCAGCCCAGTCCTCACCTCCTTCTACAGGTGTGCAGTGGAGAGCATCCTGTGCTCCAGCATCAACGTGTGGCATGGAGGCTGCACAGTTGAAGAGAGGAAAGCTCTACAGAGAGTGGTGAAGGCTGCACAGAAGATGTTGGAGTCAGTCTCCCCACCATCACAGACATCTACACCTCCAGATAAATAAAGTATTATTATTTAGAAGCCGATTTACGCAGTTTCCGGCAGTTTTTGGCAGTTTTCCGGCAGTTTTCGGTTAGCTTTGGTTAGCTCTGGCCTCGACAGCCGGCTTTGGACGGACCGTGTGTCCGATCAGAGGTTGCCTCGCTCTGATACATGAGCTGGAAACGCTCGGTGAACTCTGTGGACGTCTCAGGCGGAGGAACGGCCTCGTAGCCTCGGATGTTGCCGGGACACCTAGCTAACATGCTAAAACGTGGAGGAACGGCTTGCAGCTCCCAGTAAGTTATTAACTATTTTTTCCCTTCATTATGGCTCCAAATGTATGGAGCTAACATGCTAACAGGCCTTACTGTAAACAGTTTTGACCGCGTGAAGCTGCAGAGCTCGGACGTGCAACGAGCTAACATGCTAACAGACGGAGGAAGAATTGACCAGCTACCAGTAAGAATTTAACTATTTTTTCCTTCATTATGACTCCAAATGTACTGTATGTGTTTTTTGATAATCATGTACTGTAGGGTACTGTGTTAGGATAGGCGAAGTGCTTGGTAACTGTACAGTACTGTACATGCACGTGTATAAGTGGCAGCCAGTGTGCGTGTGTTTTCCGACTTACGATGATTTTTGAGTTACGAACGGACATAGGAACAGAACTCGCTCATAAGTAGGAGACTACGGTACCTGTATTAGTGGCACTCACCATGCTTCATAAATTCACTTGATTATTGTAATTTATGCACTGTTCTTTTACTGTTATTGTGAATTATATTAAAATGTCCCATGATCCTTATTCTGTCTTCATGTGACCAAGATGTTCGGGACAGCAAGAGATTTTTATCATCCTCAAGGTCTGATGGATATGATTAGTGTTGTGGTTCCAGAGGCCTTGGGAGCTGCTGGCTCACAGGTTTCTGACTGCAGCTGGGTTCTGATAAACACAGACCGTGGACCGGATGTTTTCTATTAAACAGATTTTTTTTTTTTTCTGTTCAGGAAGTCAGAATGGGTCAGAACCTCAGACAGGTGAACGCACTGATATGTTTTTTAAATGATCTTCTGTGATTGATGACTGTTCTCCAAAGCTTTGTAAATAAATCTAATGAAATCTACACCTGGTTGTTTTGGGAATCGCTTTTTTCGACAAATTTTCCACATTGTCCCAACTTCTTTAAAAATGAGGTTTTAATAGGAAAATTTGGTGCAAGTTTTCAATTAAAAAATTGTCAGAATTAATTATTAATTAAATTTTATTACATCTACTTTTTTTTCTAAAATGGGTCAGAACATGTCACATGAAGGAAGTTCTGCTCAGTCTGGTTTCATGGAGCCACTCAGACTGAAGACTCCCCACTAGAGCGCGAGAGTGGAGTTTAACTGAGCAGCAAAGCTCTAATAATTCACATTTACTGGGGGAAATGGTTGAAAGTTCACTTTTTCAATAACTGCTGGAAGTGCAGGAAGGAGTTGGAGCTCCTGCAGAATCTTTAACGTCCACAGTGCAGCTGAAAACCCTGTAGCTGTATTAAAATGCACGTCAGGTAAAAACAAAAGGCTTCTGGTGGAGGTCAGGGTTCAGCTCATGTGCAGCCGAACTGTCTGACAGCTGTAAGGACGATGGAGGCTCAGCAACATCAAATCAGCGACAGCTCTGAGATTCATGACGCTTGTTCATCCTCTCACACTCACACTGCTCTCAAACTAAACTTAAAGTTGGCCAACAGATCACGGTGTTTGCGTCATCATCCACACGTTTTCAGGCTAAAAACAAAATCAGCTTTGATGCTTCATTAGTTCCTGAAGATAATGGGACAATAAAGCCCTGGGAATCAAAGAAAAAGGCTGGCTAACAGCTAAAAGCTAAGCTGCAGCTATGGGCAAAAAGTATCAAAATTTTAGTTAAAAACAACAAAAGGTTAGCAAAAAGTAGCAAAAGACAGGCTGAAAATCAATACAGTCAACTAATGGGGCAAACGACTGACTAAAAGCTGAAAATAGCTAAATGATAGCTAAAAGCTAAAATAAGCTAAATGATGGCTAAAAGCTAAAATAAGACATGTTTAAAATTATTACAGTATTTGATTTTTACTTTTACGTACCGGTACTTGCTTTTTTAAACTTTATTTTGCTACATTTAGCTTTTAACTTTTGACACGTTAGCTAAATTTTCTTTTGCTTCTGCTAACTTTCAAAAGCTATTTCAGCACATTTATACAGTACATTTACCTTTAAGCTATGGTTTGCTACTTTTGGCCTTTTGTTACTATTCTGGTACTTTCAGATTTTAGAGGATAGCTATTGATTTGCAACATTTGGCATTGGGTAATATTTAGCTATTTTTAGTTTGGCTATGTTGTGACACCTTTATCTTTCAGCTACAGTTTAGTTAAGTTTTAAGTTACATTGTACGATTTTGTTTCTTTTAAACATTTGATTTGACTTGTTTCCTTGTTTGGTTTGTTATTTTTAACTTTTAGCTTGTGTTCCGCTCATTAATCATTTTGTTTCGGTGCATATTTAGTTATTTTCATCATCTTTCCAGGTACAGAACTCTGTGTCATGTTACTAAACTCACACAGAGTCGTCACGTAAACATCCTGCCAGGGCTCAGGAATGCAGCACACGTCAACACGCCCGTGTGCAGTTGGACACGGTGTCCTTTTGGCCTCCGTCCCTGTTGCTACAGGACGTTAATCTGTCCCTTTGTGTGATAAGGAGGAGGACACCACTGGATTCTTTCCACTCCTCACTCGATGGACGCAGAGCTGCTGGCTCGGCTTTGAGTAAACAGCTCGAGGCCGCGTTGAGATCAGCTGCTGTTCGTCTGCTGGAGCCGGCCCGGATCAAACCTGAGAGGAAAACATGGAGCCGCATGACACTTGCAGCCGCACAACAACAAAAACACACAGAGCCTGAGGATAATCTGCCCAGATTATCAACTCTCATCAGAGTAAATTCATCTCTGGTTGACTCCAAACGTTAGTCAGAAAGTTAAAAACCTGTTGTTTATGAGATATTTTGCTAACAGACACACACAGACAGGCAAATATACCACAAATGTCTTTCCATTTTAGCAGTGGGAGAAAGAACAAATAAAATATATAAGCTTATTTGTCAACTTGTGTTTTATTTGCAGCAAACCGACCAGAAACATTTAATATCAAAAGTCAAAGTCAAAGTCAACTTTATTGTCAGATCTGCAATATGTACTGTACAGGACATACACAGGACCGAAATTGCGTTTCTCTCAGTCCCTCGGTGCAACAGTAAACATCTAAACATTGAAACACTGAAACATATAATAATAGACATAAGCATAAAATAGTAAAACTAACACTGTCCTGAGTTTTTGCATAGTGGTATAAGAGTATGAAAATTTACACCAACTCTAAAACTAAAACATTAAACATTTAATGAACATAATACTGTCCTGAGTTTTTGCATACTAGTATAAAAAAAGAGTATAAAAAGTAAATATTAATATTAGGCTAAACCAGGGGTCTGCAACCTGCGGCTCTGGAGCCACATGTGGCTCTTTGGTCCCTCCGGAGCGGCTTTTTCAAGCTTTGAGTTCTGAATTTTATAGGATGTTATACCCACAACAAAAAAGGACTAGCTTTACCAGTTTTCCTGTCATTTTCTTTACAAATATGCAGATAATAGTACTAATACACAGAGTAAATTATACTCCCTTTAACTTTATGCTTTATTTCTTCAAAGTACTCAATTTCTCCAGAATAATAATTTAAAAAAACACATAAGCCTGCACAGTTCATTGTTTTAGATTTTTTTTTTAAATGGCAAAATAATATCTATATTTTTCTTTACAAGAATCCAGTTAGACTTGCGGCCTGGATATGGGCACCACTGACCCCCTGCAACCTGAAAATGAAGAAGCAAGTAAAGATAATGGATGGATAAATGAATGGATGAGTGGAATCTAGTCTTTTTTTGTGGCAAAGTGTAAAAATATCAATACATTTTAACAATCATTGGATGTTTTTATTTTTTATAGTTTCACGCCTACTGGCCAGAAAAGCCCCCTCTAAGAAACTTGAAGTGGCCCATGGGCCACCAGTTGAAAATGACAATTGTAGCAGGGTTTGTGGCTCTGGACCCATTTAATTTAGTGAACAAAGGGGCAGAAATGGCTCCTTTGATCGTAAAGGTTGCAGACCCCTGGGCTAAACTAATCATTTAAAATATTAATTATGAGTTTGTAATCAAACTCTTATGGTTTGCTTATTAATACTGGAGGGAAAGTTGTTTTTGTTCAAACAAAAATAGATTTTTTTTTTGTGTGTGTGTATGTGTGTGTGTAACTAAATCAAGATGTTGCCATTACGTCCAAATATTTGACGAGTAATTTAATATTAATTATTATAAAATCATGTTCATCGTCCAAAACATGGGAATTTTCTAGTGATTTTAATTTTGATCTTAAAGTGACTGCAGTTTTTTTTCAGGCAGATATGTTTAAGTAAACGACAAATAACCAGCGAAGATTCCTGCAAAAGTGCAGCGCAAATGCTCATTGCTGAAGGATTTTTGCTAAAAAACTGCTGAAGGAGCTGAAACTCGGTTGAAAAAGTCTAATTGCCAAACTGCTGATGCCAAGTGAATTTAAACAGCTGACATTTGCTGAAAGCCGAAAAAAAATTAAGCAACAACGACAAATAAAAACGGACAAAGAGTTTGGCTTCAAAATAATAATAATTTATTTATAAAGCCATTTAAAACAACCAGAGCTGCAACAAAGTGCTGTACACATAAAATAAGAACATTTAAACAAAATTTTCAATTTTTTTAATGAGATGCGTGACGTAACCCCGAAACGTCGTAAGTCGAGGACTACCTGTATTTTTGTCCAACAGGGTGGGATGTGGGTAAAGATGAAGAGCTGACGTACATGCGCACAAGGAGGGAGCACGTGGTGTGGCTGGTCGGACCACACGATGCTGAGTGTGTGTTCACATGAATAAAAACAAATTGTTTTGTTGTGGACAAAATGCCAAAACTATAATTTATTTGGGCCTAAAACCTGTTTTTTACACAGCACATGTATTTACACTAAAACCATCGTATTAATGCAGCAATTACTGTTTAAAAATAGAAACAATATCAAAACGTCTCGATCAAATTGTCTAAAAATGACTCGTAAAACATTCCCTTGCTACGAAAACGCAGAAATTCCACTTTTGAACAGTTTCTCCTGCAGGTAAGACACTAACTCCTCATAACTCCCACTTTAAAAAAATGTCCCTTCAGGTCAAAACTCGACTGTTAAAAAACTGTAACAGCCAATTTAAAAACGTTTGCTGCCTCCTCGTTTGGCAGGAGCCAAGAGGGTTCAGCTATTATTAGCCCAGTTTCAGGCGGTTAGCCTTCGGCTGCGTGAGCCTCACATGCCCTGAATGCTAAACAGCCGCAGGACAGGGCCTCGGCTGTTTAGTCTCCAACCTCTGCCTCACTTGGCTCTGGTCCAGAAACTGCAGGAAAACCACGACTCGCCTCGTCACAGCGACAGGAGCAAGCAAAGCAAAACTCCTGCAAGTCGTTTTTGTTTTGAAGCGTCTGGCAACACAAAGTCCAGATCCAGGGAAACTGAACGGCACAAAAAAATAACACTCAGATTCCAGGTAGTTCTCTTTTTTATTTACAGTATTTACAATATTTTCAGTCAAAAACAAAAGTAGGTCTATATAAAAAAAAACTTGATCTGGGAGACGCAGACAAACAAACTGTTCTGAACACATCTGGACCAGAGACGTTCTCATTTGGCACGGAGTAAAAAAAATACAAATAAAAACAGACACTGGCCGTATTGAGCCACTAAGCACCTGCTTGAGCTTCACAACACGTGAACTCAGCCTCCACAAGGCTGGAAAACACTTTGCGGTTAAAAACTCAGTTCCACGCGGAGCTGCAGTTTCTAGATTATAATCCAAACACAAGAAATACACAAAAAAAACGGGAGGATTACAATCAGCCTGGTCCAGAACGCCGACGCCACCGTTGGCGGTTTGTACTCGTAAATGCAGAAACGTTAAGAAATGCACATGTTTATATGGAAAAACAAAAGTTGTTCAAATGTTTACACTAAGAACTATGGAAGGGTATTGCTGTCATCCATGAAGTACGTGTAATATTTTTTGAGCTTATGTAGTGAAAACGTGATATTTAGTGATAACGTGATATTATGTAGTAAAAACGTGATATGTAGTAAAAACGTGATACGTATGTAGCAATAACGTTATATTATGTAGTAAAAACGTGATACGTATGTAGTAAAAAACATGATATGTAGTAAAAACGGGATACGTATGTAGTAAATAACGTGCTATTATGTACCGGTAGTAAAAACGTGATATTATTTAGTAAAAACGTGATAAGTACTGTATGTAGTAAAAACGTGATATTATGTAGTAAAAACGTGATATTATGTAGTAAAAACGTGATAATAGCATATCACGTATTTACTACATAATATCACGTTTTTACTACATGCGTATCACGTTTTTACTACATACTGTATATCACGTTACTACATACGTATCACGTTTTTTAATACCATACCATACCATTTTATTTATAAAGCACTTTAAACAGGAACAAGTCCACACCAAAGTGCAAATACATATCACGTTATTATTACATACGTATAACCTTTTTACTACATATCACATTTTTACTACATAATATCACGTTTTTACTACATATCATGTTTTACTACATAATATCACGTTTTTACTACATAATATCACGTTTTTACTACATACGTATCACGTTTTTACTACATATCACGTTTTTACTACATAATATCACGTTTTTACTACATAAGCTCAAAAAATATTATTTCATGGATGACAGCAATACCCTTCCGTAAAGAACAGTTTAGCAGTTTCTAGATTATAATCCAAACGCAGGAAATACACAAAAAACACGGGAGGATTACAATCAGCCTGGTCCAGAACGCCGACGCCGACGTCAAAATGCAGAAACATTAAAGAAATGCACACGTTTATATGCAAAAACAAAAGTTGTTCAAATGTTTACACTAAAAACAGTTTACAGTAAAGAAATTGAACATGGTGCAAATATTAGCTTAAAGGTTCAAGTACTCCGGCAGCCCGAGCCTTCGGGTGGGTCTGCTGCTGCCGGGCTGCACATCTGGTTCTGTTCGTGGAACACCTTCTTCACAACGTCCTCTTTTCACTTTACGAGTCCACTCAGATGCAAATTTATTTTAAACACCCGTAATAGGGCGATGCCTCCTCCATAGACTCCGCCCACTCCCCCGTTAATGACATGACTCCGCCCTCTCAGTCGGGCTGCTTCCTCCAAACAGCTGTTGTCTGTTAAAAACCAAAAGAAAGGTGGCACGGGCTGAAACCTGCTCTGGTTGCAGGAGGCGGCGTGGGACCGCGGGGACTTTTGGTGATTCTGTCTTTAGCTGCGACACGTCGGTTTGGTGCACGCAGAGACCCTCACTGGGCCGTCTTGAAGTTTCGCAGGTCCAGAGGTTCTTTACTGGGAATGCACCAGTCATCGGCCTCGTGGCTCATTTTGTAGTTCCTCAGGGCGGTTTTGTTGTAGACCGGCAGCCTCTCGATGGAGTCCGTGGACAGAGCCTGCGGGAGCAACGAACAGATTTACAAACAGCCGGCCGTCAAAACGTTCGGCTCATTCAGGAGACTTCGGCTGTGACATTTGGTGTTCCTAACTTTTTACAAATAACTTCCCCACAAAAACAAAACATCCAAACCTCTTCGGTTCATTCTTCTCTGAAACCTGCTTCAGCAAACATGCTGGTTTTGTCTTGTTAGGATCATTTGAGCAACTTTTAAGTTTTAAACAAGCATTTTATTAATTTAGCTTCTAACCAGCTTTTTGATACTTGTGTTAGTTATCTTCTAGCTATTTTATATTTTCTATGTTTAGCTACTGTTCTTCTCTTTTTAGTTTTTAGCTACCCCGTTGCTACTTTTAGTTTTAGCTAGCTTTTATTTTTGCTCTGAGCAACATTTAGCCAATGTTTTGTTACTTTTAGCTTTGATTTAGTGCTTTGCTACTTTTGGTTTTAAGCCACTGCTTTGCTTTTTTATGACATTTTGTCAGCCTTTTCCTACTTTTAGCTAAGGGGCTGCCTCTTTTAGCAACTGTTATTCCATTAGCTAGTGTTCTACTTTTAGCTAAGGGTCTGCCTCTTTTAGCTAGTGTTCATCTTTTAGCTAGTGTTCTTTTAGCTAAGGGTCTGCCTCTTTTAGCTTCTGCTATATTTTTAGCTAGTGTTCTACTTTTAGCTAAGGGTCTGCCTCTTTTAGCTACTGTTATTCCTTTAGCTAGTGTTCTTCTTTTAGCTAAGAGTCTGCCTCTTTTAGCTACTGTTGTACTTTTAGCTGGTGTTCTTTTAGCTAAGGGTCTGCCTCTTTTAGCTACTGTTATTCTTTTAGCTAGTGTTCTTCTTTTAGCTAAGGGTTTGCCTCTTTTAGCTAGTATTTTTTTTAATGTTCTTTTATCTAAGGTTCTGCCTCTTTTAGCTATTGTGTTATTTTATCTAGTGTTCTAATAGCTAAGAGTCTGCCTCTTTTAGCTACTGTTATTCTTTTAGCTAGTGTTCTTTTAGCTAAGGGTCTGCCTCTTTTAGCTAGTGTTCATCTTTTAGCTATTGTGTTCTTTTAGCTAAGGGTCTGCCTCTTAACTACTGTTATTCTTTTAGCTAGTGTTCTTATAGCTAAGAGTCTGCCTCTTTTAGCTACTGTTATTCTTTTAGCTAGTGTTCTTTTAGCTAAGGGTCTGACTCTTTTACCGGTAGCTAGTGTTCATCTTTTAGCTAGTGTTCTTTTAGCTAAGGATCTGTCTCTTTTAGCTAGTGTTCATATTTTAGCTAGTGTTCTTTTAGCTAAGGGTCTGCCTCTTTTAGCAACTGTTATTCCTTTAGCTAGTGTTCTTCTTTTAGCTAAGGGTCTCTCTCTTTTAGCTACTGTTATTCTTTTAGCTATTTTTCTTCTTTTAGCTAAGGGTCTGCCTCTTTTAGCTAGTATTCTTCTTTTAGCTAATGTTCTTTTAGCTAAGGTCTGCCTCTTTTAGCTACTGTTATTCTTTTAGCTAGTGTTCTTTTAGCAAAGGTTTTGCTCTTTTTAGCTAGGCTCTGATCTTATTTCAGCTACAGTTCTATTTTTATTTTAAGAACTCAGTTTCAGCTTTTTCAACAATTTTCAGCAGCCTTTGGGCCCGCAGCGTTCTGCGAGCTAAAGGGTTCAAAGCCCCTCATCAGGTTCCACCTCCACCTTCGGCTCACCTTCAGGTAGATGACGGCGTCCGTGCCGAAGGCCTCCATGGAGTAAAGCTGCAGGTCGCCCTGGAAGTATTTGGCGTAGAGACGAGAGATGGGGAGGCCGTAGCCGAAACCAGCCTGCAGAGAAAAATTAGGCATTTCATATTTATTATTTTAAATATTTTTCAAATATGAAGTTAAATAATCTAATTTGGATTATATACTTAACAATTTAATTAAGATTTATAGTTTAGTTACCTGAAAATATTCAATAAAGTTGATTAAATGCTTTTTTTTTTAAAAACATAAAATAAAAAAAATTGACAGTTTATATAGATTTGGTTCTACTTCCTGTTCCTCTCTTTAGTCAGCTTGTGTATAATTTTGTATTTATGAAGTAGATTTTGACAGTTATCCTCCAAAATTATGAAAATAATCATCAAATAAATAAAAACAACATCCAGAATGGTTCTTGTTTTCTTACCAGCGGCGTCCTGGAGCGGTCTCCTATCTGAGGCGCCGGAGCGGTGGAGTACATGTAGCTGAAAAGCTTCTCGATCTTACGGAACGGGACTCCACCGCCTCTGTCGCTCACCTACAGACGGAGAAAAAACCAGAGAAGAAGAGTTGGAGCGTGCGTCAGTCAGGAGTCCGTTTGTTTACTTTGAATATTTTAGTTGGAAAATTGAATAAATAAATTAAATGGAAAGAATGAAATGGATTTAAAGATCAGAGAAAGCACAAAAACCTGAGTTCAAATCAATAACAAGATTCAGATGAAAGAGGCAAAGTGAAGAGATAACCCCGGGTCCTGGTGACCCGAGTCAGAGTCAACAGAACCCGTCAGATCAGAGTTGTGATGAAACCAGAACACACACACGTTACATAACCAGGACGGAAAAAAAAAACTTCTGCTCAGAAGTAAAAGCCAAACGTCAAAGTTATGAGATTTATGATGAAAGTTTATTGAGCTTAGATGGATTTATTAATTTAATAAAGTGTTTTTTTTTTCACAATAAACTGCTGCTAATAAACAGATTTAAACTGGAACCCTGTGCTTTTTGTCCACTAAACAAGATTTATTTAGTGTGAATAGATTCAAAGTGCATTTTTGTTTTCCTGGTTTTTGTTTATCGATTAAATTAAAAAAAGTACAACCTAACAAAATCTACACTTTGTGCTATTTTAGCCGTTCATATATCGAAACGTTCGGCTCGTTTAGGAGATGACGCTCTGACTTGTGTATTTTGTAACTTATTCCTTTAAAAACATTTTCTTTCTGCTTCGGCAAACTACCGTAGCTGTTTTTGTCTTCCTATGCGAATTTTAGCTACTCTTTTGCTACGATTACTGTATTATTATTATTTTATTTTATTTTTATTTTATTCATTTTATAAATACACATATATACACATACACATATATACACATACATATACATATATACATATATACAGGTAGTCCCCGATTTACGAGCGAGATCCGTTACAACGAGGCGCTCGTAAACCGGAAATCTCGTAATTTGGAACGGCCGCCATGTCTCTCGTAAATCCGGAATTTCGCTCGTAAATTGGAACGGTTTCGCTAGCGCGACTACAAACACTCTATTTTCATCCAAAAACTGCTTATGAGTGCATAAAAATGATCGGAAACGTGTGTCCATATGTTTAACTAACTAACTGTGGTGAAAAAACACATGAAAACTCAGTATTTTTTGCGTTTTTTCCAAAAATTCGCCAGCTCGTAAGTCTGGAACCTCGTAGATCAGAGCGCTCGTAATTCGGGGACTACCTGTATATGTAATTGGAAAGAAAAAAATATAAAAAATTTACAATAATGCAATACAACAATTAACATATATGTCATTGGAAAAGAAAAAACATAAAAATATCTATATACTGTATATATAAAATATAAAATGAAAGGTAGCAGATGAAGAATATATCTTATTAAATCTGCTCCTTGTTTATCTAATAAGAATTTAGACAAATTTTCTATAAATAATAATACGTAAATAACTCATTCAATTTTCGATTATATATATTACTCATTTAAATACTTTTAGCTACCTTTTCCTACAATTAGCCATCTTTTGGATCATTTCAGTTTTTATTTATTTTTCACTACTTTTAGCTTGAAGCTAGTCTTGTGCTACATTTAACTTTTAATTAGCTTTTCACTACACTTGGCTTTAGCTAGTGTATTGCTACTTTTAGCTAGCATTTTGATGCTCTTGACTTAGCTACCATGTTTCTACGTCTGGCTCGTTTTGTGATCTTGTAGCTCTCCGCTTGTGTCCTGCTGCTTTCAGGATTTAGCTGGTGTATTGCTACGTTTAGCTAGCTTTTTGATGCTCGACTTAGCTATGTTTCTACTTTTGGCTCATTTTGAATCGTTTTTAGCTTTCAGCTTGTGTCCTGCTTTTTTTAGCGTTTAGCTAGTGTATTGCTGCTTTTAGGTAGCATTTTGCTGCTCTTGACTTAGCTACCATGTTTCTACTTCTGGCTCGTTTTGTATTTGTGTAGCTTTCGGCTTGTATCCTGCT
>JBBPBX010008724.1:41683-56708 GCA_038048925.1 Garcialebias charrua
TACCTGCATTACAGCATTACATATTGATATTTATGGAAAACTACTGCTGTAAATTATTTCAAACAGCTCCATTTGATAAATATCACGATAATAATTTTTATGTTTGATTTCAGTTTTCAGTTTTGCATTGAGTACCGTATATTCCGGCTTAAAGTTGCAGTTT
Source organism: Garcialebias charrua (assembly GCA_038048925.1). Taxonomy (NCBI): domain Eukaryota; kingdom Metazoa; phylum Chordata; class Actinopteri; order Cyprinodontiformes; family Rivulidae; genus Garcialebias; species Garcialebias charrua. The sequence continues at coordinate 41,847 of JBBPBX010008724.1, forward strand.
TTTTTAAACTAATTTTCATGTCCTGCGACTTATGGGGCGAAGCGACATATTTATGGATTTTTTCCCATATTTTTAGACCAATTTTTGGCTGAGATATGACCGTTTCCATTCATTCTGACGAAAAACATGGAGCAGTACCACTTTCGGCCACTAGAGGAGAGAGACCACTGAGCGCTCCCAGCTCATGTGTCCGACTGCAGCAACCTCTGATCGGACTTGGTCCGTCCAAACCCGGCCTCCTCCTCTCTGGAGCTCGCTGCGCGTGCATGTTTGGAAGACCCGACAAAGCGAAGCTATTTAAATCCAGCGGATTTGACCATTATGTTCATTTATTAAGGTAAAGTTCAGCTCAGACACATCTTTACTATAATGTCAGCAAACAATTTTTTTTAGGTGTTTATCTTGTTAAATTTTAAAGAGATGCAGGTTTCCGCTCGCTGCGCGTGCACGTTTTGCAGATCCAACGTAGCGAAACTATTTAAATCCAGCTGATTTGAACATTACGTGCAATTATTAAGGAAAAGTTCAGCTCAGACACATCTTTGCTATAATTTTCAGCAAACAAATAATTGTTTTTAAGTGTTAATCTTGTTAAAGTCCTTCCGTGCACGCTCCTGTGGCCATTTGGCAGCCAATCCATTTTTGGCAAAACACCGGCCCACATTTCCGGGTTGTCAGCGGTGACGCGTAACATACGCGACGCGTAAGCAGTGACGCATAATAGATGCGACGTGTACGGCGGTGCGTCATGTTTAGGGAATTTTCCACTTTATTGGACATAATTGGACTGATGCGACGTGTACGGCGGAAAATACGGTACCTTCAAACTCTAAAGTTCTAGTTTCATCCGGCTGTCAGGAGTTCTCATTGAATGTCACAGAAACAGATGCACTGGGTGTGAAAACGGGTGTGTTTGTGCAGTTTGGAACACACGTTCACCTAAAACTTACTCTGAAAGCACTTTGTGGTTGTCTGGATTCTGGTCTAAGAAGTCCAGGATCTCCATCAAACTCTGACTGTACCTGAAGAGAACAGAGACAAACACGGGAACGTGTGAAACACAGAATACGGCGAAGAAGACGAGCCGAGCGCCTCTGCAGAAAATGAAAGTTCACAAAGGAGGCAGAAGACAAGACCACTGAGAAAAACACGCGTCACGTGGGTCTGTGACGTGGAAACTGGGGCAAAGTTCAGAGCTCGCAGCCACGCCTCACAACCTCTGCTCACAGCCAGTCGGAGCGAGTACAACTTGGTCAAAAGCTTTTGTTTTGATTCAGAGCGTTATGCAAGTTATGAGGGCGAGTAAACAGCTTCGGTTTGAAGCGAACACCAGCAGCTGCGGCTGTAATAAAACCTGCAAACAAGCGGGGTTAAACAAGAGGCACCATAAAGCTGAGAGGCACTGATTTTACTGCTTTTAGGATGGAACAGTTCAATAAAAGGCTGAGGCACCAGGTTACATAACATCACAATAATCGATGAGCAGCTGGACTCACCAACTCCGCACCATCTGCACAGACGGGGTCAAGAGCACTTTGTCAGGCAGGAGGTTGATTTCTTTCATGATGTTTGAGAGTCTCACAGGGAGCTCCTGCCGCAGAAACACAAAGGATGTCTTCTCGCAGGCGTTGATGGAGCCTAGAGGTCAACACAAAGGACACAACAAGCACAGCTGATCAGGAGAGAATTTAACTAATTTAGCCCATTCTACATGCAGAAATGTCAAATTAATTCATTTGTTTGTGTTTTTATGTGCTGTCAATCTTGCCACCTTTTTTTTAATTTATTTTAACAATCTTTGAATTGCAAACTTAACTGAAGAATGTTATTGTTTTAATTTTATTGATGAGAAAAAACAGGGGCAGATATTATAATAATTTTTTTCTTCTCTCTGCTACCTTTCATTTCATTGTACAGGTGGTCCCCGACTTACGACGTTCCGGACTTACGAACGCGCTTACGAACAGTACGGTTGCACAGTAAATACAGCACTGGTATGTGTTTTTAGATGAAAGTGTGTTAGCTAACCGTTTGTAAATAAAGTTCTGTGCATGTTTATGAACCAGTATGTACGCTTGTTCAGTCTCATGTTGATAAACGGGTGTGCGGCGCAGCGTTAGCATACATTTTCCAACTTACGACCAAAAATCCGGACTTACGAACGCCACGTGTAATGCGTTCCGACTTACGAATTTTCTATTTACGAACGGTACGTAAGAACGGAACTCGTTCGTAAGTCGGGGACCACCTGTATTGGTTTTCTTTTCTTTTTGTTGTAAATATAATTGTAAATATAATTAATTTGGTTTTAGGATATGAAATGAATAAATAATAATTATTATTAAAAGTGCATGATTATGTTTGTTTTATGACAGTTAAATGAATCAAATTTACTTATTAGAGTCACATTTATAGAAAAAATACGAGTAAAACCAAACCCATGTTTTTTTTCCATGCATTTTGCATTGTAAATACTATTTTTTGCATGCAAACAGCTGTGTTCATCAGTGTTTCGTGCATTTAGGTGCAGATAATATTTTTGAGATTGATCAATAGTTCAGTTTTGTCTTCAAATAATCAGTTTTGTCTTCAAATAATCAGTTTTGTCTTCAAACGGTGCAGCAGATCTGATGCAACACTCCAGAGAACTACATGTCCAGGCTCCAGGAGCAGACGTCTAGCCTTAATGTCACAAATATGAATCATACTATGACCATTTGTTGCAAACTTTAACTGCATTATGATCAGATTTAAGTGAAATGCACATTATGAGCTCCATTTACTCACCGAAGTCCAGAAACTGCTTCATGGAAAGCGGCGACGGAGAAAATTTAGAGAAATGCTCGATGTGTTTCGGTGCGTTGGCCAACGCGGCGTTTTTCATAATAAAACGGACGAACTTCATGTTGTGAGCTGTTCGGGAGTTTCAGCGCCTCCTTTCTGTGTCTTTCTGCGTCAACAGCAACTGATGCTAAGCTAACGCAGCCAGCTTCGCTTCTCAGGGAACGATTCACAACAACCGCGGCCTCGCACAGAAAAGTACAGCGCTTCAGCCAATAGGAAGGGAGGAATTTTATTTACTCCGCCGATTGACCAATGAGAGCAAAGAAGGGGAGGAGTTAGTACATTATGTTTTCCTCGAGCGTGGCGCTTTAGCCAATGGTTGAAGAGAGTTTTTGTTTACGTCATGTATTGACCAATCAGAGTATCTATAGGGCGGGGTTTATTGATTTTGGCTCTCCCGGAAAGGTGACGCCTCCAGAAGCAACGGATAATTTTACATAATTCACATGGTGCCTTTTGGCAGGCGGACTTCATTCTGCGAAATCATTGTGTGTCTTTACTAGAAATATCAGGGTGACTCAGAAACAAGTAACGAAAACAGGAGGAGTTATTTTAGATGTAAACAATGTTTTTCATCAATTTATTGTTTTCTTCTCTTTGTGGCATAAAATGAACACAATTTAGATGCATAACAATAAACAGCACAGGTGAAAAATTAACATACTGGCGTTTATAGACGAAAAAACACCCAACATATGAGATAACATGCAGAGAAATGTGATTATGTGATAACATTATTAAAGAGAAACTGTAAGTAATAAAAATAAAACTAGACCACAAGTTTTTTTCATTCATTCATTCAACCTTTATTTAGTCGGGTAAATCTTATTGAGCTTCGAGGGCTCATTTACGAAAGCGACCTGCTACAAACTAAAGAATGATGAACAGCAATGGTACATTAAACAATAGACAAAAGAAAAAGAAAAAGTAGCAAAAACTAGCAAACATTATAAGGTAGATGTACAAAATCAAAAACAGGAACAAATCTGCATTGGTTTTTGCCAGGATTCCAACAGATTCTGAAAATCATTTAGAGAGGTCAGGGCCGAGAGTTAAGTTAATGAATAAAACAATATACAGTACAGTAGTAGGCTACCAATACACAGTACAGCAGGATACTTCATAATTACCTGGTACAGTACATGTTAGGTACTTTCCTGGTTCACATCGGGTGCACACTAGGAACCCTTCTGGTAAACACCGGGTACATATCTGGTATTTTGCCTGGTTAATAGGGTACATACCAGAAATGTGTCTAGTAAATACCAGGTGTTTACTTGGGTTCGAACTTATTCTAAATTTATCGGGTACTTTTTGTTACATATTAAATATTTAATATGTACTTACCACTATGCACTTAATAGGCATATACATACAGTACATGGTACTTCATATGTACCTGCTTGTTCTTGAATTATATTTAATATTTTCCTTCAAAATTCTTATTTTTACTAGTAAGCTTTCACTATGCAGATGGAGAATGTGAAATGTTCCTTTTCTTAAGTTTGAGTGAGCTCATACTGCACACCCCTCTATAAAAGAAGAGTATGACATCATTCATCAAAGCTGACTAATTTATGTTTATTTGCATTTTTTAATCCAATAATAACAACATAATGTGGATTAATTCTCTTGATGAGAAATAGTTTGGTTTCTTTGCCTCAGACAGCAGTGTCCTTTCCTTGAACGTGCTGCCGTCATGGTTTAGAATAAAAATACCTTCATCAGAGAACACACTGTACCACACAAAACTCTTCTTGCATAAGAGTCAGCTGCGTCAGCACCACTGGGATTGTTTTCATATAAAACCAGTTTGTCTTCCCTGAAAATTAAATCACCACTTTGGGTGTTTGTTGTTCATTAAGCAATGCAAATAGAAAGTTGTGCTGTGATGCAAAGTGTGAAATGTGCACAACAAGAAAGTTTCATGTTCCCAGTTTACAGGAAGTTGTAAGATGATCCCAGCTGAACATGATCATAACAAGCAGCCGCACGTCAGATTGTTTTCATCTTCAGCAGATCATGTTGATCCAAACAGCTCCGGATCTAATCATTATTATCCTATGTTAAACTTTGATGAATGCATCTCTAACTGATAAGACTTTCACGTTAACAGTAAATAAGTGTGAGTATGACAGAGTTGTCTTTTATGCAACACGTCAACTTCAGCTGCAAAAGATTAGTTCCCAGTTCTGGTTTATTTACCGGTAAATAAGAGTTCAATAAATGAGGTGGGTTTTTTCCCTATCAGTGTCTAAGCAGACAAGAATTCTGTCAATTTTATTTGAATAGCAATTTCCGTCAGGATCAATAAAGTTCTTATCTTATCTTATTGAAAATGACTGAGGTTGACCCAAGTGCTTTACAGTCAGACCAGATAACAAGTCAGAACGTAAAAGAAAGAATAAACAGGCGGTATACGCCGATGTCCCCCATCGCTGACAGATTCAATAAATGTTTTCAAGATGAGTGTTTTTCTGGAGTTGAACAGGGAATGAAAGTAAATCTCAATGTTACTGCTGCTAAATATTTAAGCGGGGAGGAATTACACTTTGTATATATATATTTTTTTCTTGTCCAAGGCAGCAAAGAGTGACAGATCCTGGAGAGTGTAGAGAGCAATTTGTCCAACACTAGGTGCAATGGCGGCGCCAGGGGGTGGCTAGTGGTGGCCTTGGCCATCCCAGTCGTTTAAAGGGATTGTGACATGATTTTGTAAATTTGAATATTTGTCAGAACATATATATCTTATATCATTGAGCTCTGGTCGTTTTTGCATAATAAATTATAAATATATTAAAATTTCATTCCAAGTTATGATAGTCATTTCTCTGGGACACGCCCCTAAAATTCCGTGCATTCCGCAAAACCGTCATTTGACGTACACGTGGGGAGCCGCTGCTCAACGCGCATGTAATTAATAATGGCGGAGCATGTCGACTCAGACGAGTGCAGCATTTCTAGTATTGATCTAAGCAATTTGTCTTCAGTTTTGGAAGGTCAATATAAGTAGTAGAAGTTTTAATCTTGCTCAAATCATTTTATTGTATACTCTATTAATGGAAAACTTATTAACTTTTACGATTCAGCTTTAAAAAAAACGTGCAGGGAGCCTCGTGGCTTTGAGCACGTCCGATTGCGTTTGAGATCTATCATTTTAAGACAGTAAATCATCCAAAACCCTCATTAATAGACTCTCCCCTAATAAAAACAAACAACAGATCGTACCTGATTGCGCCGACATAATTTAAAAATACCTAAATAGCACCCCGTGTTGACTCGGTAGCTATGCTAATGTCTGTTAGCAAGCAATGTCGGCAGATAGTCCAGGTCACGTCTGACATATATCTTTTTTAAACAGTAAATCATCCAAAACTCTCATTAATAGACTCTCCCCAAATAAAAACAAACAACAGCTCGTACCTGATAGGCAGTAAGATGGTCGCTGCAGACATAGGACTCTCAGTAGGAACCCATCGGTCACAAGATCTCTGTACTTCCATTCTAGGCAAAGTTTCTCATCTTTTGGGAATTTGTGAAGGCTCACTTGTTCACTGCTGATATTAGAACACCCAAATGCGCGACAACGTGACAGCATTTTTCAAGTTACACCAAAAAAAAAAAGAGTCGATCTTTCACCAAACAAAGGGGCAAGCCAGGCTCCGCCTTATGCCCAGTGCCCACGTGTACGTCACATGAAGATTTGCATAAATTCACGGGGCGTGTCCCAGATAATTCATGGTAAAAAATTACCATAAATTGGAATGAAATTTTAATATATTTATAATTTATTATGCAAAAACGACCAGAGCTCAATGATATAAGATATATATGTTCTGACAAATATTCAAATTTACAAAATCATGTCACAATCCCTTTAAGGAAACTAGTCTTTAAGCAATATTAAAACTAGAAAGTTGAGTTTCCTCAAACTATTTGACTGGTTTGTGTGTGTATAGACATAAATATGTCACAGATAATAAATATAACGACTAACCTGCGTGAAGCATACATGTTCAAAACACAGATCATCAGGTGTTGAAAGCTATGGAATAGTACCGTAGTTTTTATGTCACCAGTATGTTGCTTTTTCTTGTGCTGAGATTTTTTTTGCAACCTGTGTGTCCCGTCAAGGACACAGTGTGAGATATATATATTTTTTTACCTACTCTTTCCTCACGTTTTCCCTTTTCCTTATCTGAACAAAAAGGGCAGCGCTTCCCACGAGGCTGCGGCCTCAGGCGTCCCCGTCTACCCATGTTTGTTTTCTCTTTGGACAGCTAGCTGTCTGAAATGATTTTGTTGTGCTTCTGTGCAATGGCAATGACCAGTTTTACACGGGAAACTTTCTTACACCTAGATGTTGCCACACATCACTATGGAAGATAGTATCTCGCCTATTTTTCACGTTTGCAAGCTCACAACATGCACAGACCGAGGCAAATTCCATTTGTCCTTAGTGGTTTTGCAACAGGGACAAAAAGGGAGAAAAATGTACATATAAGGCACAACAAAGGTAAATTAAATAAACTCGTGCAAAATTTAATTCAGGAACCAAAGTAAACGTGAGATTTAAAATTATATCTTCCATACACATATTTTAATCTGGATCTTGGAGATCTAAGACGACACCATGAGTCATCATGACTCAACAGTTTAAATAAATAGTAAATTGTTAAAAGCAAACTTAAAACTGACGGGAAGCCATTGAAGAGATGCCCAGACAGGGTTTCTTTAAGTAAAGCCTCCAGATTTTGTTGTTTTGTCTCTTTGCCATTTTGTACCCAGACTTGTAAAAAAAACATTTTGTGGTTAGATTAGGATCAGGGCTAAGATTTAATTAAGGGAACATAAACATCTGTGTGTTTCTAGCTGCAACACGTGCTTTCATAATCAACAATTGTCTCATCATTCATCAACATAATTAATCAAGAGAAATAGACAAACAGGCAATGGGTACAAAATGGTAACCGCCTGGGAGAGGTTAAGTGGCCCAGATTGACCACAGTCTGGTTTTTAGTTCCCTTTTCAAGAGTCAGATCTAAATTCTGACTCGACTACGGTACTCTAAATTATTTACTGTAAACTACTTTGTAACCACTTGACATGTTTAGGTACGGTATTGTTCCACTGAACAACGCTAAACACCAAAATCTACAAATGTTGTTTTCTTGTGTCATCAACAGCTGAAGCAAAACCAGAATGATGAATAAACGGCTGCAGGGCCTGATGTTTGCAGACTCACCGTCTCTCTGAACATGTTCACAAAACATATGTGGATAAACAGGAACTTTTTTTTAATTGTGTTTTCAGATGAACCAAACTGTTTGGACACATGATGATGATGTTGTCTGACAAAATGGAGGAAAATGTCTCAAACACAAGAAAAGTGGTGGGAAAAATCAACCCTTGGATATTTTCTGGTTTAACTTTGGGGGAAAAAGGCTCTAGGGTTCTGGAACTGGTTTTGTTCAAGAACCAGTTATCGTGAAACAACATACCGTATTTTTCCGACTATAAGGCGCACTTAAAACCCTTTAAAGAGGTACTCAACCCACTGTGAAACGGTTGCTCCGCCCCCAGACCAGATTCAAAATCCCTCATGAAAATGGGCGTGTCAAGAGACAAGGAGGGGAGGAGGTGGGTGGTTGAGCTGCGTTCACGCCCCCTCTAGCAACAAACTAAAACAAACTAAAACTCCAGCAAACAACTTAAAACAAGCAACACCAAAGAATAAATATGTAGATGTATTTATCTATTCTCACCCGATCTATCCAAAACAAAAGGCTTTAGGAAAAAAAAAGAAAATTATACTACACGGTATGCCATGACTGGGGATCGAACCTGGGTCTGTCAGACCCAAACCCGCTCCTACACCATTGCCCCATCTTGGCATCTATGCATTGCCCATCCATTGCACAATAAAAAAACAAATACAACCTAATAGTTTCGATGAAGTGGAAAGTATTCATACAATACATAGGTTAAAATATACAAATAACTACCGTATTCGTCGGGATATAACACGCTCCTGTGTATAACACGCTTTGTCCAATTATTGCCAATAAATTGGAAAAATCTGTAAATAACATGCTTCAGCGTATAACACGCATCTGCGTCACCGCTACGCGACGCGTCAGCGCCTCATTTGCCCTGTTTAAAATGGCAGCCACAAAAGCGAGCGAGCACGAAGAACTTCACAAGATTAACACGGTAAAAACAATTCCGCTCATTCTCAATCAGTTCATTTGGACAGTTTCTTCTTAGTAGAAACGTTTCACCCTCACTCCAGAGGGCTTCGTCAGTCAGAGTAGTCCCAAGCACACTGAAGTTACCCCACCAAGTAAACAACTGAAGTGGACCAACCAGTTTGCTGTAGCCAAGATGGTTTCTGGGGGCTGTCCTGTCCCTCGTCGACTCCTCCCAGGCAGGTAAAAACAATTATTTCTTTGCGAGAAAAAATATATTTCTTAGCTGACATTATAGCACAAGGGTTCCTGAGCTTAACCAATTCACGAAATGGTCAAATCTGCTAGATTATAATTTGTTTCGGTTTGACTTCTTCCAAAACCGTCTCGTGCGCTACTAAAATAAATTATAATAAATAAATTATAATAAATAAATTATAAAAAATTATAAAAAATTATAATTATTAATTATAATTATTATAAAAAATTGATGTAATGCTAAACCAGTAATGCTAAACCACCACCTTCCAACATCAGTAGAGAAGAGAAAGATGCACTCAACACTCTTAGCAAGGACAAAAACATCATAATTCTCCCAGCAGACAAAGGAAGGTGCACAGTGATTTTGAACCAGAAAGACTATCATGAGAAAGTTATGTCACTCCTTAGTGACGTAACCACTTATGAACCGCTGAAAAGAGATCCAGGAAGTGGTTACAAGAAGAAGTTGATAGATTGCCTGAAAATTTTAAAGCAGGACAAGGCTATTGACAGTATTCTGTACCACAGACTGTACCCAGGGGAGGCCACACCCAGTCTGTATGGTTTACCCAAAATCCACAAACAAGGTGTACCTTTAAGACCAATTGTTAGCATGATTAACTCGGTCACTTACAATGTTTCCAAATATCTGGCATCTGTACTCATCCCTTTAGTTGGCAGCTCAGAACACCACATACAGAACACCATGGACTTTGTGGATAAGGTGAGGGATGTCATCATGGAGACTGATGAAACAATGGTCTCTTTTGATGTCACATCACTCTTTACGTGCATTCCTGTTGATGAAGCAGTAGAGGTGGTCTGTTTAAGGTTAAAATCAGACACCACTCTGAGCAACAGGACCACACTTTCCACAGAACAACTGTGTCAACTCTTGAAACTGTGCCTGCAGTCAACCTACTTCACATATGGGGAGCAATATTATAGGCAGAAACATGGGTGTGCTATGGGGTCTCCAGTTTCTCCTATTGTTGCCAACCTGTACATGGAGGAGGTAGAAAAGAGAGCTTTGACATCCTTTTCAGGGAGACCACCAAGTCATTGGTTCAGGTATGTTGACGACACCTGGGTTAAAATTAAATCTCAGGAAGTCCAACATTTCACTGATCACATCAACTCTGTGGATAAATATATCAAGTTCACACGAGAAGATGTAAAAAATGGCAGGTTGGCTTTCTTGGACTGTGAGGTCTCAGTTTCTGATAGAGGAAATTTGCAAACTGAGGTGTACCGCAAACCCACCCACACAGACCAGTATTTACAGTTTGACTCCCATCACCCTCTGGAGCACAAGTTAGGAGTCATCAGGACTCTGTATCACAGAGCAGACAGCGTCCCCACTAACTCAGCAGCCAGACAGAAGGAGAAATCACACACAAAACAGGCTCTAGAGAAATGTGGATATCCTAACTGGGCCTTCCTGAAAGCAGAGAAGAAACCCAAACAGGACTCCAGCCAGCCATCAGGTGAAAAGAAGGAACCCAGACCCAGACCAGTGGTCATTCCGTATGTTGCGGGAGTTTCAGAGACATTGAGACGTTTATTCTCTAAACACAACGTCCCAGTGGCTTTTAAACCCCAAAATACATTACGGCAAAGACTGGTTCATCCCAAAGATCCAGTCCCCCGGCACAAACAGAGTAATATTGTGTATGCTGTTCAGTGTCAGGAGGGCTGTGATCAGTCTTATATCGGGGAAACTAAACAGCCACTGGCCAAAAGGATGGCCCAGCACAGAAGATCAACATCATCAGGTCAGGACTCTGCGGTCTACACTCATCTCCAGGCCAGCGGTCACTCTTTCAGGGATGAAGATGTTCACATCCTTGATAGAGAGGAACAATGGTTTGAGAGAGGAGTAAAGGAGGCCATCTTTGTGAAAAGAAACCGTCCATCATTAAACAGGGGTGGAGGCCTCCGGGTTCAACTGTCCCCCTCTTACAATGCTGTTATTGCTAGTATCACTCAGCCCTCTGTGAATAGCAAACAACCATCAGGGTGCTAATGATCCATTGTTAGGCTGATGGCCCTCCTTGATCATGTGAGCAGCTGGTTTCAGGCTGTCATCAGCCAACTGGTTGTGCAACACTGTGGGAGGGTGCTATTTATAAGACTGAGCTGAACACAGCAACTCAGACTGAGGAAGTCTTTCGGACGAAAGACGAAACGTTTCTACATTTTTTTTGCTTTGTTTTGTTTTATTTTTTGAATGTCCAGAGGACCAGACTTAGCTTTTTTGGATTTTTCTACCTGGATTATTGAGCATGCATCAGAGTATAAAAAATTGAATTTTATCTCAAATGTCTTATACAGCTAACAGTGTGTAAATGACCACCAAATAATTACGCTCTGTAAGTTTCAAGAAAATCCGCGGTGTGGTTTATGAGTTATCTTGCTAAAAAAAAAAAGTTAACGTCAAAGCTAACAGCAGCTACATCCAAAGCAGGACCAGAGGAGGCTTTTTTCGGACACATGAGCTAGAAATGGTCTGGAAGTTTCCCCCTAGCGGACAAAAGTGGTACTGCACCATTTTTATTCCAAAATGAAAAACGGTTATATCAGAGCCAAAAATGGGTCTAAAAATACGGGAAAAAATCCATAAATAACACGCTTCGGCGTATAACACGCAGGACATTCAAATGAGTAAAAAAACTGCGTGTTATACCCCGATTTTTACTGTAGTGCCATTCCGAAAACTATAATATGCTTTGCTGCAGAGCTGTTCCGGAGTGCAATGTACATGTATAAGGTATGAACTGCAGCAAGGACCTTCTCATCTCTGCAGGGGATTGGCTCTGCTTGAACCACTTTTGTGACGTCAGAGTGTACAAGACACGTCAGAGTGAACAGTCCTTGACCAATAAGAAAATTAAGGTGCAATTCCTCTGTTCAACCCACAGGGTTACCGTAAACACGTTTTTAGACCAAATATTGCCGATTTAAACTAATACGCACAAATATGAAGACTAGCACATACATAGTGCTATACAACATGTTAGACACATTCTAGGGAGTTTATCAGCTAAAAAAAGTTAATGTGGAGTTTAGTTCCTCTATAATTTTCTCAAAAATTCCCAGTGAGCCTTATGTATTAATTCTGGTTGTGCTTACCAGAACTGATTTTATGTGGTACATGACGCTCAAAAATCTGTCAAAATGAACTTGTTTCACTTAAAGCTGCACAGTAATCTGAAAATTTCTTAAGTTTTATGATTTGGGAGACTATAATATTCTTTTTGTTATGTTTAAAGCTCAGAATTACTTACTACCATCGAACATTCAAGCGTATTTTGTGAAAAGGAAAAGTTGTTAAAATCTAAAGGGAATGGATATTTTTGTAAAACCAAAGTATAGAACCAGTTTAAATGGTCAGTCTACTCTACTTCAACACAGGGAATAGGTCTATGGCAGGGGTCTGCAACCTTTACGATCAAAGGAGACATTTCTGCCCCTTTGTTCACTAAAATGTGTCCAGAGCCACAAAACCTGCCACAATTGTCATTTTCAACTGGTGGCCCATGGGCCACTAGAGGGGGCTTTTCTGGCCAGTAGGCGTGAAACTATAAAAAATAAAAGCATCCAATGATTGTTAAAATGTATTGATATTTTTACATTTTGCCACAAAAAAAGACTAGATTCCACTCATCCATTCATTTATCCATCCATTATCTTTACTTGCTTTTTCCTTTTCAGGTTGCAGGGGGTCAGTGGTGCCCATATCCAGACCGCAAGTCTAACTGGATTCTTGTAAAGAAAAATATACTGTAGATATTATTTTGCCATTTAACGGGAGGAGACCCAGAGGAAGACCCAGGACACGCTGGAGGGACTATGTCTCTCGGCTGGCCTGGGAACGCCTTGGGATTCCCCCAGAGGAGCTGCTCCAAGTGGCTGGGGAGAGGGAAGTCTGGGCCTCCCTACTTAGGCTGCTACCCCCGCGACCCGACCCCGGATAAGCGGAGAAATGGATGGATGGATTTTGCATTAAAAAAAAAAACTAAAACAATGAACTGTTCAGGCTTATGTGTTTTTTTTTTTATTCTGGAGAAATTGAGTACTTTGAAGAAATAAAGCATAAAGTTAAAGGGAGTGTAATTTACTCTGTGTATTAGTACTATTATCTGCATATTTGTAAAGGAAATGACAGGAAAACTGGTAAAGCTAGTCATTTTTTGTTGTGGGTATAACATCCTATAAAATTCAGAACTCAAAGCTTGCAAAACCGCTCCGGAGGGACCAAAGAGCCACATGTGGCTCCAGAGCCGCAGGTTGCAGACCCCTGGTCTATGGAATAGTTTGCAAAACGATGTAAAAAAAAAAAAGAAAAGTGAAGTCAATGTTTATATTTAAGAAAAAGATTAAGACTATTTTGTTGAAAATATACATATAAGTTAGTTACTGGTAATATCAAATTAATTATAAACGGTAAATTTTTATGAGTTATGTATTTTGTTGTATTATGTATGGATGATTATTGTTTGAATTGATAGTTTGAATTGATTTTGTTTAAGAAGGAGCAGATATGATAAGATTTTTTTCTACCTCTGCTGCCTTTCATTTTATGTTTTGTTTTCTAAAGTTTTTTTGTGTTTTGAAATTGTCTTTGTGTTTTATAATTGAAAATAATAATATCTATATCTATGTATATATATTATTAATTTCAATTATAAAACACAAAGACAATATATATATATACAGCAAACCCCCTACTTACGTACGAGTTTGGGACATAAGAACTGTTCGCAGCTCGATTCTGCCGTAGCTAGGGGGTGAAAATAGCGTCCCGTTCGTAGGTCCTTATTCCGTTCGTAGCTCGCGGAAATACCGCTAACGGACCGCCGCGCACACATTTAAGCATGTACAGTAGTGTACTGTAATGTTAAACATTGCTATTCACATTTACAGAATAAATAAAAATATAATTTCTTACTTTGAGATGGTCAAAGCCGACATCTTAGGTTGCCATGTGTTGTTGTTGTCGGGCCGAGCAGCGCGGCGGCCGGCGAGCGAACCACGGCAGCTGCTCGAGGCCTGTGTTAGCTTCTGCTAGCCAGGCCATGAGCTGGTGTTGGAGCGGCGGTGCGGCGCGATCGGCGATCAATCTGCAGCTGCTGCTCCAGCCTGAGACGTCCACAGAGCTCACAGAGCGATTCCAGATACAGGTACTGTAGTAATTTATCCATATGAGGCAATCCTGGAACACACACAGTCCTCACATGGGGCTGCCGGGAGGACCGCGGGAGTCCTAAAATGGCTGCCAGGCATTTCCTGTCGGACCGGAAGTTGCGCAATCATTAAAAAAAAGATAATTTCTTTAATTTTTATTAAAAAATATTATTTATAAAGCCTTTAAAACAACCACAGCTGCAACAAAGTGCTGTACACATGAAATTAATAACATTTAAACACAAAAAAAAAATATATATATATATATATATATTTTATTTTTTATATTTTATATTAAATTATTAAAATATGATACGTTCGTAGGTCCGGGCGGCCGTAGGTCGATGGAGTCGTAGGTAGGGGGTCACCTGTATATATATAT
>JBBPBX010008725.1:0-37698 GCA_038048925.1 Garcialebias charrua
GATCTGTTTCATGTTGCTGCTGATCTGTTTCATGTTGCTGCTGATCTGTTTCATGTTGCTGCTGATCTGTTTCATGTTGCTGCTGATCTGTTTCATGTTGCTGCTGATCTGTTTCATGTTGCTGCTGATCTGTTTCATGTTGCTGCTGATCTGTTTCATGTTGCTGCTGATCTGTTTCATGTTGCTGCTGATCTGTTTCATGTTGCTGCTGATCTGTTTCATGTTGCTGCTGATCTGTTTCATGTTGCTGCTGATCTGTTTCATGTTGCTGCTGATCTGTTTCATGTTGCTGCTGATCTGTTTCATGTTGCTGCTGATCTGTTTCATGTTGCTGCTGATCTGTTTCATGTTGCTGCTGATCTGTTTCATGTTGCTGCTGATCTGTTTCATGTTGCTGCTGATCTGTTTCATGTTGCTGCTGATCTGTTTCATGTTGCTGCTGATCTGTTTCATGTTGCTGCTGATCTGTTTCATGTTGCTGCTGATCTGTTTCATGTTGCTGCTGATCTGTTTCATGTTGCTGCTGATCTGTTTCATGTTGCTGCTGATCTGTTTCATGTTGCTGCTGATCTGTTTCATGTTGCTGCTGATCTGTTTCATGTTGCTGCTGATCTGTTTCATGTTGCTGCTGATCTGTTTCATGTTGCTGCTGATCTGTTTCATGTTGCTGCTGATCTGTTTCATGTTGCTGCTGATCTGTTTCATGTTGCTGCTGATCTGTTTCATGTTGCTGCTGATCTGTTTCATGTTGCTGCTGATCTGTTTCATGTTGCTGCTGATCTGTTTCATGTTGCTGCTGATCTGTTTCATGTTGCTGCTGATCTGTTTCATGTTGCTGCTGATCTGTTTCATGTTGCTGCTGATCTGTTTCATGTTGCTGCTGATCTGTTTCATGTTGCTGCTGATCTGTTTCATGTTGCTGCTGATCTGTTTCATGTTGCTGCTGATCTGTTTCATGTTGCTGCTGATCTGTTTCATGTTGCTGCTGATCTGTTTCATGTTGCTGCTGATCTGTTTCATGTTGCTGCTGATCTGTTTCATGTTGCTGCTGATCTGTTTCATGTTGCTGCTGATCTGTTTCATGTTGCTGCTGATCTGTTTCATGTTGCTGCTGATCTGTTTCATGTTGCTGCTGATCTGTTTCATGTTGCTGCTGATCTGTTTCATGTTGCTGCTGATCTGTTTCATGTTGCTGCTGATCTGTTTCATGTTGCTGCTGATCTGTTTCATGTTGCTGCTGATCTGTTTCATGTTGCTGCTGATCTGTTTCATGTTGCTGCTGATCTGTTTCATGTTGCTGCTGATCTGTTTCATGTTGCTGCTGATCTGTTTCATGTTGCTGCTGATCTGTTTCATGTTGCTGCTGATCTGTTTCATGTTGCTGCTGATCTGTTTCATGTTGCTGCTGATCTGTTTCATGTTGCTGCTGATCTGTTTCATGTTGCTGCTGATCTGTTTCATGTTGCTGCTGATCTGTTTCATGTTGCTGCTGATCTGTTTCATGTTGCTGCTGATCTGTTTCATGTTGCTGCTGATCTGTTTCATGTTGCTGCTGATCTGTTTCATGTTGCTGCTGATCTGTTTCATGTTGCTGCTGATCTGTTTCATGTTGCTGCTGATCTGTTTCATGTTGCTGCTGATCTGTTTCATGTTGCTGCTGATCTGTTTCATGTTGCTGCTGATCTGTTTCATGTTGCTGCTGATCTGTTTCATGTTGCTGCTGATCTGTTTCATGTTGCTGCTGATCTGTTTCATGTTGCTGCTGATCTGTTTCATGTTGCTGCTGATCTGTTTCATGTTGCTGCTGATCTGTTTCATGTTGCTGCTGATCTGTTTCATGTTGCTGCTGATCTGTTTCATGTTGCTGCTGATCTGTTTCATGTTGCTGCTGATCTGTTTCATGTTGCTGCTGATCTGTTTCATGTTGCTGCTGATCTGTTTCATGTTGCTGCTGATCTGTTTCATGTTGCTGCTGATCTGTTTCATGTTGCTGCTGATCTGTTTCATGTTGCTGCTGATCTGTTTCATGTTGCTGCTGATCTGTTTCATGTTGCTGCTGATCTGTTTCATGTTGCTGCTGATCTGTTTCATGTTGCTGCTGATCTGTTTCATGTTGCTGCTGATCTGTTTCATGTTGCTGCTGATCTGTTTCATGTTGCTGCTGATCTGTTTCATGTTGCTGCTGATCTGTTTCATGTTGCTGCTGATCTGTTTCATGTTGCTGCTGATCTGTTTCATGTTGCTGCTGATCTGTTTCATGTTGCTGCTGATCTGTTTCATGTTGCTGCTGATCTGTTTCATGTTGCTGCTGATCTGTTTCATGCTGTTTCATGTTGCTGCTGATCTGTTTCATGTTGCTGCTGATCTGTTTCATGTTGCTGCTGATCTGTTTCATGTTGCTGCTGATCTGTTTCATGTTGCTGCTGATCTGTTTCATGTTGCTGCTGATCTGTTTCATGTTGCTGCTGATCTGTTTCATGTTGCTGCTGATCTGTTTCATGTTGCTGCTGATCTGTTTCATGTTGCTGCTGATCTGTTTCATGTTGCTGCTGATCTGTTTCATGTTGCTGCTGATCTGTTTCATGTTGCTGCTGATCTGTTTCATGTTGCTGCTGATCTGTTTCATGTTGCTGCTGATCTGTTTCATGTTGCTGCTGATCTGTTTCATGTTGCTGCTGATCTGTTTCATGTTGCTGCTGATCTGTTTCATGTTGCTGCTGATCTGTTTCATGTTGCTGCTGATCTGTTTCATGTTGCTGCTGATCTGTTTCATGTTGCTGCTGATCTGTTTCATGTTGCTGCTGATCTGTTTCATGTTGCTGCTGATCTGTTTCATGTTGCTGCTGATCTGTTTCATGTTGCTGCTGATCTGTTTCATGTTGCTGCTGATCTGTTTCATGTTGCTGCTGATCTGTTTCATGTTGCTGCTGATCTGTTTCATGTTGCTGCTGATCTGTTTCATGTTGCTGCTGATCTGTTTCATGTTGCTGCTGATCTGTTTCATGTTGCTGCTGATCTGTTTCATGTTGCTGCTGATCTGTTTCATGTTGCTGCTGATCTGTTTCATGTTGCTGCTGATCTGTTTCATGTTGCTGCTGATCTGTTTCATGTTGCTGCTGATCTGTTTCATGTTGCTGCTGATCTGTTTCATGTTGCTGCTGATCTGTTTCATGTTGCTGCTGATCTGTTTCATGTTGCTGCTGATCTGTTTCATGTTGCTGCTGATCTGTTTCATGTTGCTGCTGATCTGTTTCATGTTGCTGCTGATCTGTTTCATGTTGCTGCTGATCTGTTTCATGTTGCTGCTGATCTGTTTCATGTTGCTGCTGATCTGTTTCATGTTGCTGCTGATCTGTTTCATGTTGCTGCTGATCTGTTTCATGTTGCTGCTGATCTGTTTCATGTTGCTGCTGATCTGTTTCATGTTGCTGCTGATCTGTTTCATGTTGCTGCTGATCTGTTTCATGTTGCTGCTGATCTGTTTCATGTTGCTGCTGATCTGTTTCATGTTGCTGCTGATCTGTTTCATGTTGCTGCTGATCTGTTTCATGTTGCTGCTGATCTGTTTCATGTTGCTGCTGATCTGTTTCATGTTGCTGCTGATCTGTTTCATGTTGCTGCTGATCTGTTTCATGTTGCTGCTGATCTGTTTCATGTTGCTGCTGATCTGTTTCATGTTGCTGCTGATCTGTTTCATGTTGCTGCTGATCTGTTTCATGTTGCTGCTGATCTGTTTCATGTTGCTGCTGATCTGTTGCTGCTGATCTGTTTCATGTTGCTGCTGATCTGTTTCATGTTGCTGCTGATCTGTTTCATGTTGCTGCTGATCTGTTTCATGTTGCTGCTGATCTGTTTCATGTTGCTGCTGATCTGTTTCATGTTGCTGCTGATCTGTTTCATGTTGCTGCTGATCTGTTTCATGTTGCTGCTGATCTGTTTCATGTTGCTGCTGATCTGTTTCATGTTGCTGCTGATCTGTTTCATGTTGCTGCTGATCTGTTTCATGTTGCTGCTGATCTGTTTCATGTTGCTGCTGATCTGTTTCATGTTGCTGCTGATCTGTTTCATGTTGCTGCTGATCTGTTTCATGTTGCTGCTGATCTGTTTCATGTTGCTGCTGATCTGTTTCATGTTGCTGCTGATCTGTTTCATGTTGCTGCTGATCTGTTTCATGTTGCTGCTGATCTGTTTCATGTTGCTGCTGATCTGTTTCATGTTGCTGCTGATCTGTTTCATGTTGCTGCTGATCTGTTTCATGTTGCTGCTGATCTGTTTCATGTTGCTGCTGATCTGTTTCATGTTGCTGCTGATCTGTTTCATGTTGCTGCTGATCTGTTTCATGTTGCTGCTGATCTGTTTCATGTTGCTGCTGATCTGTTTCATGTTGCTGCTGATCTGTTTCATGTTGCTGCTGATCTGTTTCATGTTGCTGCTGATCTGTTTCATGTTGCTGCTGATCTGTTTCATGTTGCTGCTGATCTGTTTCATGTTGCTGCTGATCTGTTTCATGTTGCTGCTGATCTGTTTCATGTTGCTGCTGATCTGTTTCATGTTGCTGCTGATCTGTTTCATGTTGCTGCTGATCTGTTTCATGTTGCTGCTGATCTGTTTCATGTTGCTGCTGATCTGTTTCATGTTGCTGCTGATCTGTTTCATGTTGCTGCTGATCTGTTTCATGTTGCTGCTGATCTGTTTCATGTTGCTGCTGATCTGTTTCATGTTGCTGCTGATCTGTTTCATGTTGCTGCTGATCTGTTTCATGTTGCTGCTGATCTGTTTCATGTTGCTGCTGATCTGTTTCATGTTGCTGCTGATCTGTTTCATGTTGCTGCTGATCTGTTTCATGTTGCTGCTGATCTGTTTCATGTTGCTGCTGATCTGTTTCATGTTGCTGCTGATCTGTTTCATGTTGCTGCTGATCTGTTTCATGTTGCTGCTGATCTGTTTCATGTTGCTGCTGATCTGTTTCATGTTGCTGCTGATCTGTTTCATGTTGCTGCTGATCTGTTTCATGTTGCTGCTGATCTGTTTCATGTTGCTGCTGATCTGTTTCATGTTGCTGCTGATCTGTTTCATGTTGCTGCTGATCTGTTTCATGTTGCTGCTGATCTGTTTCATGTTGCTGCTGATCTGTTTCATGTTGCTGCTGATCTGTTTCATGTTGCTGCTGATCTGTTTCATGTTGCTGCTGATCTGTTTCATGTTGCTGCTGATCTGTTTCATGTTGCTGCTGATCTGTTTCATGTTGCTGCTGATCTGTTTCATGTTGCTGCTGATCTGTTTCATGTTGCTGCTGATCTGTTTCATGTTGCTGCTGATCTGTTTCATGTTGCTGCTGATCTGTTTCATGTTGCTGCTGATCTGTTTCATGTTGCTGCTGATCTGTTTCATGTTGCTGCTGATCTGTTTCATGTTGCTGCTGATCTGTTTCATGTTGCTGCTGATCTGTTTCATGTTGCTGCTGATCTGTTTCATGTTGCTGCTGATCTGTTTCATGTTGCTGCTGATCTGTTTCATGTTGCTGCTGATCTGTTTCATGTTGCTGCTGATCTGTTTCATGTTGCTGCTGATCTGTTTCATGTTGCTGCTGATCTGTTTCATGTTGCTGCTGATCTGTTTCATGTTGCTGCTGATCTGTTTCATGTTGCTGCTGATCTGTTTCATGTTGCTGCTGATCTGTTTCATGTTGCTGCTGATCTGTTTCATGTTGCTGCTGATCTGTTTCATGTTGCTGCTGATCTGTTTCATGTTGCTGCTGATCTGTTTCATGTTGCTGCTGATCTGTTTCATGTTGCTGCTGATCTGTTTCATGTTGCTGCTGATCTGTTTCATGTTGCTGCTGATCTGTTTCATGTTGCTGCTGATCTGTTTCATGTTGCTGCTGATCTGTTTCATGTTGCTGCTGATCTGTTTCATGTTGCTGCTGATCTGTTTCATGTTGCTGCTGATCTGTTTCATGTTGCTGCTGATCTGTTTCATGTTGCTGCTGATCTGTTTCATGTTGCTGCTGATCTGTTTCATGTTGCTGCTGATCTGTTTCATGTTGCTGCTGATCTGTTTCATGTTGCTGCTGATCTGTTTCATGTTGCTGCTGATCTGTTTCATGTTGCTGCTGATCTGTTTCATGTTGCTGCTGATCTGTTTCATGTTGCTGCTGATCTGTTTCATGTTGCTGCTGATCTGTTTCATGTTGCTGCTGATCTGTTTCATGTTGCTGCTGATCTGTTTCATGTTGCTGCTGATCTGTTTCATGTTGCTGCTGATCTGTTTCATGTTGCTGCTGATCTGTTTCATGTTGCTGCTGATCTGTTTCATGTTGCTGCTGATCTGTTTCATGTTGCTGCTGATCTGTTTCATGTTGCTGCTGATCTGTTTCATGTTGCTGCTGATCTGTTTCATGTTGCTGCTGATCTGTTTCATGTTGCTGCTGATCTGTTTCATGTTGCTGCTGATCTGTTTCATGTTGCTGCTGATCTGTTTCATGTTGCTGCTGATCTGTTTCATGTTGCTGCTGATCTGTTTCATGTTGCTGCTGATCTGTTTCATGTTGCTGCTGATCTGTTTCATGTTGCTGCTGATCTGTTTCATGTTGCTGCTGATCTGTTTCATGTTGCTGCTGATCTGTTTCATGTTGCTGCTGATCTGTTTCATGTTGCTGCTGATCTGTTTCATGTTGCTGCTGATCTGTTTCATGTTGCTGCTGATCTGTTTCATGTTGCTGCTGATCTGTTTCATGTTGCTGCTGATCTGTTTCATGTTGCTGCTGATCTGTTTCATGTTGCTGCTGATCTGTTTCATGTTGCTGCTGATCTGTTTCATGTTGCTGCTGATCTGTTTCATGTTGCTGCTGATCTGTTTCATGTTGCTGCTGATCTGTTTCATGTTGCTGCTGATCTGTTTCATGTTGCTGCTGATCTGTTTCATGTTGCTGCTGATCTGTTTCATGTTGCTGCTGATCTGTTTCATGTTGCTGCTGATCTGTTTCATGTTGCTGCTGATCTGTTTCATGTTGCTGCTGATCTGTTTCATGTTGCTGCTGATCTGTTTCATGTTGCTGCTGATCTGTTTCATGTTGCTGCTGATCTGTTTCATGTTGCTGCTGATCTGTTTCATGTTGCTGCTGATCTGTTTCATGTTGCTGCTGATCTGTTTCATGTTGCTGCTGATCTGTTTCATGTTGCTGCTGATCTGTTTCATGTTGCTGCTGATCTGTTTCATGTTGCTGCTGATCTGTTTCATGTTGCTGCTGATCTGTTTCATGTTGCTGCTGATCTGTTTCATGTTGCTGCTGATCTGTTTCATGTTGCTGCTGATCTGTTTCATGTTGCTGCTGATCTGTTTCATGTTGCTGCTGATCTGTTTCATGTTGCTGCTGATCTGTTTCATGTTGCTGCTGATCTGTTTCATGTTGCTGCTGATCTGTTTCATGTTGCTGCTGATCTGTTTCATGTTGCTGCTGATCTGTTTCATGTTGCTGTGTTCATTCGTGCTCATCTGCTCACACAGACTCATGTTCGTGCTGCTGTTTGAAGTAATGTTTTTCTATTACATTAGTGCTTAGTGTATTTCTAGTTGATGTTTTTCTTAGTTCATATCCTAGATGTTATTACTGTTTTTCTCTTACATTTTGTTGTTGGATGTAACTTGGACCCTGTGTACATAATATTGTTTCATGACATGTACCACATGTGGTGTGAATGACAATAAACTTTCTCTGACTCTGACATTTTTTATGTATTCATGTTCAGTTATTTTTAATAATTATTTATTTCTCTATTTTTATGGTTGTTTTATTTTTTAACTGTGGGTTTTCTCCTGGTACTCCAGTTTCCTCCCACAGACCAAAAATATGCATTTTAGACTGATTGTCCTTATGTGTCCCTGTGATGGACTGAGACCTGTCCAGGTGTCTCTAATAATAATAATAATGAATTTAATTTATAACAGTTTTCATTAATAAAAATCTCAAAGTGCTACAAAGTGCAACAAAAGCAAATGTCAAATAAAACAAGTGATAAATCAATTAAAATCAATAATAATATCAACTACGATCAAAGATAAAATCATGTGGAGGCAGAGTAGGCTTTCTTAAAAAGAAAAGTCTTTAAGCCTTGTTTAAAGTCAACCAGTGACTGTGGAGCTCTCAGGTCATCAGGGAGGGAGTTCCATAGGCGGGGGGCAGCCACACTGAAAGCCCGGTGAAGTAGATTACTAGAGACCTGTCCAGTTGTCTCTGTGATGGACTGGAGACCTGTCCAGAGTGTCCCCCTCGTGTCAGTGATGGCTGGATATGGACACCAGTGACCCCTGCAACAAGAAGAAGGAGAAGAAGCGGGTAAAGATAATGGATGGTTATATTTAACAGAAAAATGAAAAATAACATCCATTGATGGAAGTTATTTTTCCTTTTTAATTCATTTTTTGTTACATTCCCCGCCTTCGCACCCACAATAACGCCGCTGACTGACTCACAGATACAAATACATAGACGCCCCATCGGGCGCTGAATTGTCGCCGCCATTTTATGTCATGTCTTATATACTTGTGTGTATATATGTTTCTTTAAAGGTTCACTATGTAGTTTCTGCAGGCTGCTTGGACTTAAAAAAATTTCCAGCATGTAAAAGCATTCTGCTCCCTCCCCCTCAGAGCCATATATGGCTCTGAGGAGGAGCCACAGTCCGTTCTCTGTTGAACTTGAGTTCTGCTCCGCCTCCTGCTGTGTGTCCGCTCGGAGCCGCTTCAATATTCTGTGATTATATGTTAATAAAACGTTTTAAAAATATAATAAAACCATAGAGCACTTGTCCAACAACACACAAACCAGCAGAAATCAGCAGAGCTTCACGAAGCCACGTTGGACATGATTTAATTCGCTTGTGACTTCCTCATGTCTGTCAGTCGATGTTGGAATGTCTGGAATGCTCCGCCCCCACTACATGTCCTGTGGCAGACGCTGCGAAGTTCTGTGATTATATGTTAATATAATGTCCTAAAAAATATAATAAACCATGAATCACTCATCCAACAACACAAAAAGACCCTGTAATCAGCAGAGCTCCACCAGCCACTTTGGACATGATTTATTTCGCTCGTGAGTCGTGACAAATTCATTTCCTCATTCCTGTGAGTGGAGGATGAAGTGATCACTTGACTTTTGGCAAAAAAACTAAATAAAAGTCCAGCTCTGGGATGAAGAAGGGATATTTAATACATTTGTGTCACATACAAATCAGTCCTGCATCGCTTTGCAATCCTTTGAATGAGAATGTGCGTGGCTGGGACAGGCGGGGGCGTGGGTTGGGGCGTGACAAACAACTCTGTTTTTATTGGCTGGTTAACGGCGGGTCACTCTGTGTTTTCAGTGTTTATGCTGATAGAGAAGCAAGGGGACTATAGTTTTTTTCAGAGATTACTTTGTCTAACATCAGTCTGTCAGTAGTGACAGAGTGAAGAAATATGTTAAAAATATATTGTTAGAAAAGTTACAGACTGCACTACAAAGTTACATAAAAATGTAATGTGAATATAAAAATGATTAATCAAAATCAGTAAATGTGAACGTTAGTGCTCTTTATTCAAAAAATCCATGTCACATCCACATTTCAGGATCTGGCCATTACAGATACAGATTAAATGTTAAATATGAATATTTCTATATTTATCTCCCCAGTTCTTATGTTACACATGTTAGTTAGTATTTGGAAACACTCAAAATAATAAACATGTTGGTTTATAGCTTACCTATAACTTAAACATGTTTATGTTTATGTTTATGTTTATTAAATTTGTTCATTTTTTTACAAAAGAAACAATACAAGGCAATCTCATAATGATAGTGTACAAAATGTAAAAAAATGAAAGGTGGCAGAAAGAAGAATAAATCTTATTATATCTGCCCCTTATCTCCAACAATCAGATTAAACAACAGTAGTCAAACCATGTAAACAATAATAATCTTCAACCAACTTTTTCCAACAATCAGGTTAAACAATAATATTCTTCAACCAACAGTACAAAATGACTAACTCTTTCTAGTTTTCTAACTAATACTAATACAGTACAAAATGACTAACACTTTCTAATTTTCTAACTAATACAATACACATTACGTTATTTCACATATATTTTTTTAACATATTTGTTTTGATCATTTTTTTAAATGTAAACATTGACTTGGCATTTTTAACTACATTCTCCAAGCCATTCCATAATCTAATTCCCTGAATTGAGGTAGAACGTCCCTTCAAACTGGTTCTGAATTGTGGTTTTACAAACATTTAAAGAGTAAGCATTTATAATAATCACCTTAAAAGTAAAAAAAAAAAGTTGTCGTTGGTAGCTGTTTGTTTTACAAATGTACAGTATAAAGTGATCCAGCCGTGTGGTCACGCCTTTGTGACCACTCGGCTGGACTACAGTACTGTAACACACTAGGAATCAGTGATTCCTGTATCTCTCAGCTTCAGAGGGTACAGAACGCCGCTGCACGACTTTTAACTGGCACACGAAAGTTTGACCACATTACTCCTGTTTTAACCTCCCTGCACTGGCTGCCCGTACATTCCAGGATTCATTTTAAAGTTCTTTTATTTGCTTTTAAAGCGCAAAATGGTCTTGCCCCGCCCTATCTGTCCGAGTTGCTGCAGCCATACACACCCTCTCGATCCCTCAGGTCATGTGATCAGCTGCTCCTGAGTGTCCCAAAGACAAAACGCAAGCTCAGAGGAGACCGTGCTTTTGCTGTGGCAGCTCCTAAACTGTGGAACAACCTTCCCTTGAACATCAGACAGGCCTCTTCCCTGTCTGTTTTTAAATCTCTTCTTAAAACCCATCTCTTCTCCCTGGCCTATGACACCATCTGCGA
Source organism: Garcialebias charrua (assembly GCA_038048925.1). Lineage (NCBI taxonomy): Eukaryota > Metazoa > Chordata > Actinopteri > Cyprinodontiformes > Rivulidae > Garcialebias > Garcialebias charrua. Next base: position 10,868 of record JBBPBX010008725.1, read on the forward strand.
TGTTGACTTTTAATAATTTTAGTCGCTTGTTTTATCTGATTGTATGATTCCTCAACTTTTATTATGTGACTCTTATTTATTTTAATCATTTTATTACCTGATTGTGATTGTTTTGTTGTGTGTACAGCACTTTGGTCCTGTAGGTGTTTAAAGTGCTCTATAAATAAAGCTGGTATGGTATGGTATATATAAATAAAGTAAATAGTGAGTGTGTGACAGGTGTTTGATGAAGTTCATTCTCCAGATGGAGAGTGAAACGTTTCTATAAAAAACAAACTGTCCAGATGACCCAACGGAGAATTATTGGATTGGGTACCTGGATGACTGAGCATGAACTTTCTTGTTTCCTTGTATTATTTGTCCAGCAGTTCTGCCACTTGTAAAATGGCGGACGCTCTGTTGTTTATGTACAGCGACTGGTTTGCTGTCACTCACAGTTCTGTTGCTAGGTAACGCTCGGCTCCTCCCACCTGGGTGCAGGTCGGCACAGTGACTTTGAACGTAGCTGCCGGAGAAAAAAGAAGAAAAAAAAAGAACTACTCTGAGAAGAAAGATGTTACATCACAGAGAAGGTAAGAGTTAACTCCAGATGAGCATTTACACTTTATTAAGAATTAACCGTTTGTTTTCTAAATGTTTGGATAAAGATTTCGCGGTGAAATTAAATAAAGTTTGCGTCACTCTTTAGGGATGACAGCCGTTAGCTTAGCTGTTAGCTAACAAGACGAAACTTATTTTTTTATTTTTTTATTCTAATTGATCAGTCATACTATTTCTAATGTGAATGTAAGTTACCAATTTAATAATTAACATTAAAGTTTAAGATTTATGAACTTTAAATTGGCTTTATTTAAAATGAGCATGTTAGCTAACAATGCTAAACCCAGAAATAAAAACAATTTTGTAAATCAAGTGAAATGAGAAGTTTCTGTACAATTTTATTTAGTAAAATATGAAGTGAGAAATAAAAAAATATTTTAGATAAAAAAAAACTACAATCAATGTTATAAAAAGCTAGATAATAAAAAAACAACTTGTTAATGTGTTTATGTTCTGAACAATAGTGGCTATTATAGAAGTTGATCCTAATTACTGAAGTGTACATCAGTCACTTTACATCACGTGACCTGTTAGTTTACATCACATGACCTGTCACTTTACATCCCATGACCTGTCACTTTACATCCCGTGACCTGTCACTTTACATCCTGTGACCTGTCACTTTACATCCCGTGACCTGTCACTTTACATCCCGTGACCTGTCACTTTACATCCTGTGACCCGTTAGTTTACATCACGTGACCTGTCAGTTTACATTCTTGGACCTGTCACTTTACAGCCTGTGACCTGTTACTTTACATCCTGTGACCTGTTAGTTTTTACATCACATGACCTGTCACTTTACATCCTGTGACCCATTAGTTTACATCACGTGACCTGTTAGTTTACATCACATGACCTGTCACTTTACAGCCTGTGACCTGTTAGTTTACATCACATGACCTGTCACTTTACAGCCTGTGACCTGTTACTTTACATCCTGTGACCTGTTAGTTTACATCACATGACCTGTCACTTTACATCCTGTGACCTATTAGTTTACAACACATGACCTGTCACTTTACATCCTGTGACCTGTCACTTTACATCCTGTGACCCGTTAGTTTACATCACGTGACCTGTCACTTTACAGCCTATGACCTGTTACTGTACATCCTGTGACCCATTAGTTTACATCACGTGACCTGTCAGTTTACATTCTTGGACCTGTCACTTTACATCCTGTGACCCGTTAGTTTACATCACGTGACCTGTCAGTTTACATCCTGTGACCTGTTACTTTACATTCTGTGACCCGTTAGTTTACATCACGTGACCTGTCAGTTTACATCCTGTGACCTGTTACTTTACATCCTGTGACCTGTTACTTTACATCCTGTGACCTGTCAGTTTACATTCTTGGACCTGTCAACTTTATAGCCTGTGACCTGTTACTTTACATCCTTTGACCGTCAGTTTACGTTCTTGGACCTGTTAGTTTACATCACATGACCAGTCACTTTACATCATGTGACCTGTTAGTTTAAATCACATGACCTGTCACTTTACAGCCTGTGACCTGCTAGTTTACATCACATGACCTGTCACTTTACAGCCTATGACCAGTCACTTTATATCCTGTGACCTGTCAGTTTACATCCTGTGACCTGTCAGTTTACCTCACATGACCTGTCAGTTTACAGCCTGTGACCAGTCACTTTACATCCTGTGACCTGTCAGTTTACATCCTGTGACCTGTCAGTTTACACCCTGTGACCTGTCTGTTTACATCCTGTGACCTGTCAGTTTACATCTTGTGACCTGTCTGTTTACATCCTGTGACCTGTCAGCTTACATCCCGTGACCTGTCAGTTTACATCCTGTGACCTGTCAGTTTACATCCTATGACCTGTCAGTTTACATCCTGTGACCTGTCAGTTTACATCCTGTGACCTGTCTGTTTACATCCTTTGACTTGTCATTTTACATCCTGTGTCATTTTAGTTTACATCCTGTGACCTGTCAGTTTACATCCTGTGACCTGTCAGCTTACATCCTGTGACCTGACAGTTTACATCACATGACCTGTTACTTTACAGCCTGTGACCAGTCACTTTACAGCCTGTGTCCTGTCAATTTACATCCTGTGACCTGTCTGTTTACATCCTGTGACCTGTCAGTTTACATCCTGTGACCTGACAGTTTACATCACATGACCTGTTACTTTACAGCCTGTGACCAGCCACTTTACAGCCTGTGTCCTGTCAATTTACATCCTGTGACCTGTCAGTTTACATCCTGTGACCTGTTAGTTTACATCCTGTGTCCTTTTAGTTTACATCCTGTGACCTGTCAGTTTACATCCTGTGACCTGTTAGTTTACATCATGTGTCCTTTTAGTTTACATCCTGTGACCTGTCAGTTTACATCCAGTGACCTGTTAGTTTACATCCTATGTCCTTTTAGTTTACATCCGGTTAACCGTCAGTTTACATCCTGTGACCACTTGTTAGTTTACATCCTGTCACCTGTTAGTTTACATCCTGTGACCTGTTAGTTTACATCCTGTGACCTGTTAGTTTACATCCGGTGACCCGTCAGTTTACATCCTGTGACCTGTTAGTTTACATCCTGTGACCTGTTAGTTTACATCCTGTGTCCTTTTAGTTTACATCCAGTGACCTGTCAGTTTACATCCTGTGTTATTTTAGTTTACATTCTGTGACCTATTAGTTTACATCCTGTGACCTGTCAGTTTACATCCTGTGACATGTCAGTTTACATCCTGTGTCCTTTTAGTTTACATCTTGTGACCTGTTAGTTTACATCCTGTGACCTGTTAGTTTACATCCTGTGACCTGTTAGTTTACATCCGGTGACCCGTCAGTTTACATCCTGTGACCTGTTAGTTTACATCCTGTGACCTGTTAGTTTACATCCTGTGACCTGTTAGTTTACATCCTGTGACCTGTTAGTTTACATCCTGTGACCTGTTAGTTTACATTCTGTGACCTGTTAGTTTACATCCTGTGACCTGTTAGTTTACATCCTGTGTCCTTTTAGTTTACATCCTGTGACCTGTTAGTTTACATCCTGTGTCCTGTTAGTTTACATCCTGTGACCTGTTAGTTTACATCCTGTGACCTGTCAATTTACATCCTGTGACCTGTCAATTTACATCATGTGACCTGTCACTTTACATCCTGGGACCTGTCACTTTACATCCTGTGACCTGTCACTTTACATCCTGTGACCTGTCACTTTATATCCTGTGACCTGTCACTTTACATCCTGTGACCTGTTAGTTTACATCCTGTGACCTGTCACTTTACATCCTGTAACCTGTCAGATTACATCCTGTGACCTGTTAGTTTACATCCTGTGACCTGTTAGTTTACATCCTGTGTCCTTTTAGTTTACATCACGTGACCTGTCAGTATACATCCTGTGACCTGTCAGTTTAAATCCTGTGACCTGTCAGTTTACATCCTATGACCTGTCAGTTTACATCCTGTGCTCTGTCAGTTTACATCCTGTGCTCTGTCAGTTTACATCCTGTGACCTGTTAGTTTACATCCTGTGACCTGTTAGTTTACATACTGTGACGTGTTAGTTTACATACTGTGACCTGTCAGTTTACATCCTGTGACCTGTCAGTTTACATCCTGTGACCTGTCAGTTTACATCCTGTGACCTGTCAGTTTACATCCTGTGACCTGTCAGTTTACATCCTGTGACCTGTCAGTTTACATCCTGTGACCTGTCAGTTTACATCCTGTGACCTGTTAGTTTACATCCTGTGACCTGTTAGTTTACATCCTGTGACCTGTTAGTTTACATCCTGTGACCTGTTAGTTTACATCCTGTGACCTGTTAGTTTACATCCTGTGACCTGTTAGTTTACATCCTGTGACCTGTCAGTTTACATCCTGTGACCTGTCAGTTTACATCCTGTGACCTGTTAGTTTACATCATGTGACCTGTTAGTTTACATCCTGTGACCTGTTAGTTTACATCATGTGACCTGTCAGTTTAGATCATGTGACCTGTTAGTTTACATCCTGTGACATGTCAGTTTATATCCTGTGACCTGTTAGTTTACACCCTGTGACCTGTCACTTTACATCCTGTGACCTGACAGTTTACATCACATGACCTGTTACTTTACAGCCTGTGACCAGTCACTTTACAGCCTGTGTCCTGTCAATTTACATCCTGTGACCTGTCTGTTTACATCCTGTGACCTGTCAGTTTACATCCTGTGACCTGACAGTTTACATCACATGACCTGTTACTTTACAGCCTGTGACCAGCCACTTTACAGCCTGTGTCCTGTCAATTTACATCCTGTGACCTGTCAGTTTACATCCTGTGACCTGTTAGTTTACATCCTGTGTCCTTTTAGTTTACATCCTGTGACCTGTCAGTTTACATCCTGTGACCTGTTAGTTTACATCATGTGTCCTTTTAGTTTACATCCTGTGACCTGTCAGTTTACATCCAGTGACCTGTTAGTTTACATCCTATGTCCTTTTAGTTTACATCCGGTTAACCGTCAGTTTACATCCTGTGACCACTTGTTAGTTTACATCCTGTCACCTGTTAGTTTACATCCTGTGACCTGTTAGTTTACATCCTGTGACCTGTTAGTTTACATCCGGTGACCCGTCAGTTTACATCCTGTGACCTGTTAGTTTACATCCTGTGACCTGTTAGTTTACATCCAGTGACCTGTCAGTTTACATCCTGTGTTATTTTAGTTTACATTCTGTGACCTATTAGTTTACATCCTGTGACCTGTCAGTTTACATCCTGTGACATGTCAGTTTACATCCTGTGTCCTTTTAGTTTACATCTTGTGACCTGTTAGTTTACATCCAGTGACCTGTCAGTTTACATCCTGTGTTATTTTAGTTTACATTCTGTGACCTATTAGTTTACATCCTGTGACCTGTCAGTTTACATCCTGTGACATGTCAGTTTACATCCTGTGTCCTTTTAGTTTACATCCTGTGACCTGTTAGTTTACATCCTGTGACCTGTTAGTTTACATCCTGTGACCTGTTAGTTTACATCCGGTGACCCGTCAGTTTACATCCTGTGACCTGTTAGTTTACATCCTGTGACCTGTTAGTTTACATCCTGTGACCTGTTAGTTTACATCCTGTGACCTGTTAGTTTACATCCTGTGACCTGTTAGTTTACATTCTGTGACCTGTTAGTTTACATCCTGTGACCTGTTAGTTTACATCCTGTGTCCTTTTAGTTTACATCCTGTGACCTGTTAGTTTACATCCTGTGTCCTGTTAGTTTACATCCTGTGACCTGTTAGTTTACATCCTGTGACCTGTCAATTTACATCCTGTGACCTGTCAATTTACATCATGTGACCTGTCACTTTACATCCTGTGACCTGTCACTTTACATCCTGTGACCTGTCACTTTATATCCTGTGACCTGTCACTTTACATCCTGTGACCTGTTAGTTTACATCCTGTGACCTGTCACTTTACATCCTGTAACCTGTCACTTTACATCCTGTGACCTGTTAGTTTACATCCTATGACCCGTCAGTTTACATCCGGTGACCTGTCAGTTTACATCCTATGACCTGTCAGATTACATCCTGTGACCTGTTAGTTTACATCCTGTGACCTGTTAGTTTACATCCTGTGTCCTTTTAGTTTACATCACGTGACCTGTCAGTATACATCCTGTGACCTGTCAGTTTAAATCCTGTGACCTGTCAGTTTACATCCTATGACCTGTCAGTTTACATCCTGTGCTCTGTCAGTTTACATCCTGTGCTCTGTCAGTTTACATCCTGTGACCTGTTAGTTTACATCCTGTGACCTGTTAGTTTACATACTGTGACGTGTTAGTTTACATACTGTGACCTGTCAGTTTACATCCTGTGACCTGTCAGTTTACATCCTGTGACCTGTCAGTTTACATCCTGTGACCTGTCAGTTTACATCCTGTGACCTGTCAGTTTACATCCTGTGACCTGTCAGTTTACATCCTGTGACCTGTCAGTTTACATCCTGTGACCTGTTAGTTTACATCCTGTGACCTGTTAGTTTACATCCTGTGACCTGTTAGTTTACATCCTGTGACCTGTTAGTTTACATCCTGTGACCTGTTAGTTTACATCCTGTGACCTGTCAGTTTACATCCTGTGACCTGTCAGTTTACATCCTGTGACCTGTTAGTTTACATCATGTGACCTGTTAGTTTACATCCTGTGACCTGTTAGTTTACATCATGTGACCTGTCAGTTTAGATCATGTGACCTGTTAGTTTACATCCTGTGACATGTCAGTTTATATCCTGTGACCTGTTAGTTTACATCACGTGACCTGTTAGTTTACATCCTGTGACCTGACAGTTTACATCCTGTGACCTGTTACTTTACATCCTGTGACCTGTTACTTTACATCCTGTGACCTGTCAGTTTACATTCTTGGACCTGTCAACTTTATAGCCTGTGACCTGTTACTTTACATCCTTTGACCGTCAGTTTACGTTCTTGGACCTGTTAGTTTACATCACATGACCAGTCACTTTACATCATGTGACCTGTTAGTTTAAATCATGTGACCTGTCAGTTTACATCCTATGACCTGTCAGTTTACATCCTGTGCTCTGTCAGTTTACATCCTGTGCTCTGTCAGTTTACATCCTGTGACCTGTTAGTTTACATCCTGTGACCTGTTAGTTTACATACTGTGACGTGTTAGTTTACATACTGTGACCTGTCAGTTTACATCCTGTGACCTGTCAGTTTACATCCTGTGGCCTGTCAGTTTACATCCTGTGACCTGTCAGTTTACATCCTGTGACCTGTCAGTTTACATCCTGTGACCTGTCAGTTTACATCCTGTGACCTGTTAGTTTACATCCTGTGACCTGTTAGTTTACATCCTGTGACCTGTTAGTTTACATCACATGACCAGTCACTTTACATCCTATGACCTGTCAGTTTACATCCTGTGACCTGTCAGTTTACATCCTGTGACCTGTCTGTTTACATCCTTTGACTTGTTAGTTTACATCCTGTGTCCTTTTAGTTTACATCCTGTGACCTGTTAGTTTACATCCTGTGACCTGTCAGTTTACATCCTGTGACCTGTCAGTTTACATCCTGTGACCTGTTACTTTACATTCTGTGACCCGTTAGTTTACATCACATGACCAGTCACTTTACATCCTATGACCTGTCAGTTTACATCCTGTGACCTGTCAGTTTACATCCTGTGTCCTTTTAGTTTACATCCTATGACCTGTCAGTTTACATCCTGTGACCTGTTAGTTTACATCCTGTGTCCTTTTAGTTTACATCCTGTGATCTGTCAGTTTACATCCTGTGACCTGTTAGTTTACATCCTATGTCCTTTTAGTTTACATCCGGTTAACCGTCAGTTTACATCCTGTGACCACTTGTTAGTTTACATCCTGTCACCTGTTAGTTTACATCCTGTGACCTGTTAGTTTACATCCTGTGACCTGTCAGTTTACATCCTGTGACCTGTCGGTTTACACCCTGCGACCTGTCAGTTTACATCCTGTGACCTGTCAGTTTACATCCTGTGACCTGTCAGTTTACATCCTGTGACCTGTTAGTTTACATCCTGTGACCTGTCAGTTTACATCCTGTGACCTGTCAGTTTACATCCTGTGACCTGTTACTTTACATTCTGTGACCCGTTAGTTTACATCACATGACCAGTCACTTTACATCCTATGACCTGTCAGTTTACATCCTGTGACCTGTCAGTTTACATCCTGTGACCTGTCTGTTTACATCCTTTGACTTGTCATTTTACATCCTGTGTCATTTTAGTTTACATCCTGTGACCTGTCAGTTTACATCCTGTGACCTGTCAGTTTACATCCTGTGACCTGTCAGTTTACATCACATGACCTGTTACTTTACAGCCTGTGACCAGTCACTTTACAGCCTGTGTCTTGTCAATTTACATCCTGTGACCTGTCAGTTTACATCCTGTGACCTGTTAGTTTACATCCTGTGTCCTTTTAGTTTACATCCTATGACCTGTCAGTTTACATCCTGTGACCTGTTAGTTTACATCCTGTGTCCTTTTAGTTTACATCCTGTGATCTGTCAGTTTACATCCTGTGACCTGTTAGTTTACATCCTATGTCCTTTTAGTTTACATCCGGTTAACCGTCAGTTTACATCCTGTGACCACTTGTTAGTTTACATCCTGTCACCTGTTAGTTTACATCCTGTGACCTGTTAGTTTACATCCTGTGACCTGTTAGTTTACATCCGGTGACCCATCAGTTTACATCCTGTGACCTGTTAGTTTACATCCTGTGACCTGTTAGTTTACATCCTGTGTCCTTTTAGTTTACATCCTGTGACCTGTCAGTTTACATCCTGTGTTATTTTAGTTTACATTCTGTGACCTATTAGTTTACATCCTGTGACCTGTCAGTTTACATCCTGTGACATGTCAGTTTATATCCTGTGTCCTTTTAGTTTACATCCTGTGACCTGTTAGTTTACATCCTGTGACCTGTTTGTTTACATCCGGTGACCCGTCAGTTTACATCCTGTGACCTGTTAGTTTACATCCTGTGACCTGTTAGTTTACATCCTGTGACCTGTTAGTTTACATCCTGTGACCTGTTAGTTTACATCCTGTGACCTGTTAGTTTACATTCTGTGACCTGTTAGTTTACATCCTGTGACCTGTTAGTTTACATCCTGTGTCCTTTTAGTTTACATCCTGTGACCTGTTAGTTTACATCCTGTGTCCTGTTAGTTTACATCATGTGACCTGTTAGTTTACATCCTGTGACCTGTCAATTTACATCCTGTGACCTGTCACTTTACATCCTGTGACCTGTCACTTTACATCCTGTGACCTGTCACTTTACATCCTGTGACCTGTCACTTTACATCCTGTGACCTGTTAGTTTACATCCTGTGACCTGTCACTTTACATCCTGTAACCTGTCACTTTACATCCTGTGACCTGTTAGTTTACATCCTGTGACCCGTCAGTTTACATCCGGTGACCTGTCAGTTTACATCCTGTGACCTGTCAGTTTACATCCTGTGACCTGTTAGTTTACATCCTGTGACCTGTTAGTTTACATCCTGTGTCCTTTTAGTTTACATCACGTGACCTGTCAGTTTACATCCTGTGACCTGTCAGCTTACATCCTGTGACCTGTCAGTTTACATCCTGTGACCTGTCAGTTTACATCCTGTGACCTGTCAGTTTACATCCTGTGACCTGTCAGTTTACATCCTGTGACCTGTTAGTTTACATACTGTGACCTGTTAGTTTACATACTGTGACAGTTTACATCCTGTGACCTGTCAGTTTACATCCTGTGACCTGTCAGTTTACATCCTGTGACCTGTCAGTTTACATCCTGTGACCTGTCAGTTTACATCCTGTGACCTGTCAGTTTACATCCTGTGACCTGTTAGTTTACATCCTGTGACCTGTTAGTTTACATCCTGTGACCTGTCAGTTTACATCCTGTGACCTGTCAGTTTACATCCTGTGACCTGTCAGTTTACATCCTGTGACCTGTCAGTTTACATCCTGTGACCTGTTAGTTTACATCCTGTGACCTGTCAGTTTACATCCTGTGACCTGTCAGTTTACATCCTGTGACCTGTCAGTTTACATCCTGTGACCTGTCAGTTTACATCCTGTGACCTGTCAGTTTACATCATGTGACCTGTTAGTTTACATCCTGTGACCTGTTAGTTTACATCATGTGACCTGTCAGTTTACATCATGTGACCTGTTAGTTTACATCCTGTGACATGTCAGTTTACATCCTGTGACCTGTTAGTTTACATCACGTGACCTGTTAGTTTACATCCTGTGACCTGTCAGTTTACATCCTGTGACCTGTTAGTTTACATCCTGTGACATGTCAGTTTACATCCTGTGACCTGTCAGTTTACATCCTGTTACCTGTTAGTTTACATCCTGTGACCTGTCAGTTTACAACCTGTGACATGTCAGTTTACATCCTGTGACATGTCAGTTTACATCCTGTGACCTGTCAGTTTAAATCCTGTGACCTGTCAGTTTACATCAGGGGTGTTCAGACTTTTTCAGCATGCGAGCTACTTTTGAAATGATCAAGTCAAAGTGATCTACCTACTATAAGGCCCCGTTTACACAAAAACAACCTGTGGAAACATTAGTGATTTTTCAATGTTTATTGGGGGTAATAAACAAAAAATAAGCTGGTTTACATGAAAAATGCTGTAGTTTTCATGTCAGTCGGGTTGCCAGACAAGAAATTATGAACTATAGTACTGTGGCTTTAAAATGATAGTATTTTGACCTAAACTGTTGTGCTTGCTGAGTAAAGATGTTCTAAGATTCAATTAAATTCAGTTTATTTTTTTTTTTCATTCATTCAACCTTTATTTATATAGTGTCAATTCACAAAAAAAGTAATCTCAGGGCACTGAACAGACAATTTTTTTAATGTCATGCTGCGATCTACCAGTACTACCTCAGAGATCTACCAGTAGATCGCGATCTACCTAATGAGCACCCCTGGTTTACATCATATGACTTGTCAGTTTACAACCTGTGACCTGTCACTTTACAGGTCAGTTACTGATATTTGCAGTTTTTTTTCCCCCAGACAGTGACAGAATGTCTGACGACGTGGACGGTGGCTCTCGAGAGTCACGTGGCGTCAGAAGCGGGATCAGTCCGTTGTGTTTGAAGGAGGCATCGCTGCTCTCTCTGATCACAAAGACGGGCTACACCATAGTTCAGGATAACGGACAGAGGAAGTATGGCGGGCCCCCCCCAGGTAAGACTGGACCAACATTTTTAAAGGAGGGTTCCTGTCTGTCAACAGAACTCCCCCTACCCCCTGATAAGTGCCGGCACTGATGTAGCGCTAAGCTAGCAGCATGCTATACTGACATACTAGCTAAAAATCTTCCCTCACGATGAGACCCCCCCCCCCCCACACACACACATCTTACTGTTTGTTTGAGGGATGATAGATGTGAAATTGAAGGAATTAAACTCTAAAAAAAACATTTTAAAGTTACGATTATTACGTCCTGTTGACATCTAAAGATGTTTAACATTACTTTTTGTAAATTTTCGTTCCATAACTTGTTAAAAATCTGATGACTGGGACTTGCGGGAGGAGATCTAACTGAAGTCAGAAATATCAAACGAAAACTATTTTATATATTTTTATAGAACACTTTAAGGTACACAACTGATTTGATGGTATCCAGAGTCCAGAGTGTGACCCAAACTGCTCTGGGAACGGATCATCATCGAGACACGTGGAGCACCTTCAAGTGAAGGCAACCGAGACTCTGTGAGCTTTTAGTACGTTCCATTCTGCAGACGGGGATCTCCTCGACACGCTCTTTACATTAGCAGCCCGTTCCCATGACGACGCACCACACACACGAGCGCAGGGCGCCCCGTCCTGGATGACTTTCTGATCTAAAGATCTGTCAGCGCTCGCAGGTCACTGCTGCTGGAGTGTCACCTCTGGGTTAGGTTTTCTACGAGCGTTTTCTCATTCATTGGGCTGAGCCTCCAGCTTCAGGGTCAGTTTACATGGCGCATATTTTGAGTAAATGGACTGTACTTATATAGTACAGTACCTTTCTATCTGATCAAGATACAATCTATGTCCTCATTGACCCATTCATACAACATCTACTAGATCTCTACAAAGAGCTCATTGAACAAATCATTCCAAAGAGACTAATCAGTGCTCTATCACAGTCATACACTGATGGGACAAACATCGGAGGCAATGAGGGTAGTGCTGGGCGATATGGAAAAAAATCATATATCACGATATGGACTTTTTTATATTGCAATAACGATATATATCACAATATACCACAATTAATTTAGTGTGTTTTCAGTTATTCTTTGAAAAATATCACAAACTCACTTTACCTCGCACTTTTTGGATTCTGATGATTTTTTTTTTCGTGGTTCTTCTTCAGGTGATAGAATAGGTTGGGTTGGGTTGGCGTCGGGCGAGGGAACGGCCTTGTGACAAAGTTTGCAGATTACTGTTTTCTGCTCCATGTCAGACTTCTTGAATCCAAAATGTACCCAAATAACAGACGTTCCCCCTCTTTTTGGTAAAAGTTCTTCTTCTTGGACTGCCTGTGCAGCTGTTTCTCCTTGTCCCCTGCGTCTCCATTGCTCTCGAGTTTAACAACGTAAAGCATGTGTCGCAAACCCGCGCGTCCGTCAAACATAAAGCAGCGCCGTCATGTCGCAAAACCACAATATATAGCTTCTTTGCAAAAGTTGTTTTTTATTCTTATTTATCACATGTCAATGTCAATGTCAATGTCAATTTTATTTATATAGCACATAAAAACAACCGAAGTCGACCAAAGTGCTTTACAGTTAAAAAAATAAAAACAGAGTAAAATGCATCTAGTGCCACTAAACATAATAAAGCTATCAGTAAATACACAACAACAATAAAATCTGCTCAAAATTTGATCTCACATTCTGCGAGGATCAAATGCCAAGTAAAAGAGATGAGTCTTAAGTGAAGATTTAAAAGTGTCAACAGTCTGAGCGCTCTTTACTTTCTCAGGTAAACTGTTCCACAGTTTTGGAGCAGCAACCGCAAAAGCCCGATCACCTCTGGATTTCATTTTGGATCTGGGGACATCTAAGAGAAACTGGTTGGTAGACCGGAGTGCTCTTACAGGAGTGTAGATATTAATAAGATCACATAAATATGACGGGGCCAGACCTTTTAAGATTTTAAAAACAAGCAATAAAATCTTAAAATCAATTCGATAGCAGACAGGGAGCCAGTGAAGGGATGCCAGGACAGGGGTTATATGTTCATATTTTTTAGTTGAAGTTAAAAGACGAGCTGCTGCGTTCTGGACAGATTGTAAACGATGCAAAGATGATTTGTCTAAACCAACATACAGTGAATTACAATAGTCCAAGCGAGAAGTAATAAAAGCGTGAATCACCTTTTCAAGGTCTCTGAAAGAGAGACAAGACTTCACCTTGGCAATGAGTCTTAGCTGGAAGAAACCGGATTTAACTACAGCATTTATCTGTTTGTCTAACTTAAAAGCACTATCAAAAATAACTCCCAGATTCCTGACATTGGAGTGGCTGTATGAAGCCAAGGGGCCAAGAACATTTAGGGTGTTACATTTGCCAAAGCTGATGGCTTCCGTTTTATTTTCATTTAGATTTAGAAAATTAAGTTTTAACCAGATTTTAATGTCATTCAGACAGTCCAGGAGTGGATCCAGTGGAGTGACCCTGTCTGACTCAATTGGAAGATATAACTGTGTATCATCAGCAAAGCAGTGAAAAGGAATGTTGTGTTTTCTAAAAATGGACCCCAAAGGCAACATGTACAAATTAAAAAGCAGTGGACCTAAAATAGACCCTTGAGGGACTCCACAGATCAAAGGAGCTGGAGATGAAGAACAGTTCCCTAAATGAACAGAAAAACTTCTGTCAGTCAGGTAGGATCTAAACCAGGATAAAACTGTGCCTTTGATACCGACCACGTGTTCCAGTCGTGACAACAAGATGTTGTGGTCCACAGTATCAAAGGCAGCAGAAAGGTCTAAAAGCACTAAAACAGCAGATCCTCCTGCATCAACAGTTAAAAGAAGGTCATTAAAAACTCTTAAAAGGGCTGTTTCTGTGCTGTGGCCTGATTTAAAACCTGACTGGAATTTTTCACCAATGCTGTTGGCAGTTAAAAACCTCTTAAGTTGATTAAAAACAACTTTCTCTAAAATTTTTGACAGAAAAGGTAGTTTTGAAATGGGTCTATAATTTAAGAGCAGTGCTGTATCGAGGTTCTTCTTCTTTATGAGAGGCTGCACCACAGCATGTTTAAAAGAAGCTGGAACACAGCCAGATGACAGGGACATGTTAATCATGACAAGAACTAATGGTCCAAGTGTGCTAAAAACTTCTTTGAACAGTCGAGAGGGAACACAGTCCAAAGGTGAATTAGAAGGATGCATGTGATCCACAATGTCCTTTAAAACAATTAAAGTCACTGGTTCAAACTGTTCAAAGGAAGCTGAGGATGGAGGGAATGAGGATGGATCTGTGTAAATTTGTGTTGAAGAGGGTCTCAGAGCAGTGATTTTATCTATAAAAAATTTAGAAAACTGTTCACACAGTGCAGGAGATTCAGCAACATGACCAGCATCACAAGGATTTACAACAGAGTTAAAAACATTAAAAAGAACCTGCGGTCTGTGACTGTTGTTTGAAATCATGTTAGATAAAAAAGCTGTTTTTGCAGCTTTAACAGCACTCTGATAATTTGACAGGCTGTCTTTAAATAAGTCCAGGGAAACCTGCAGTCTGTCTTTACACCACTTCCTCTCAGCCCGTCTGCACAGGCGTCTGAGCGCGCGCGTGTTCGCTCAGCCACGACTGACATGACTTCCTCCTTTTGATCTTCAGAGGAGCAACAGAGTTCAGAATGTCAGAGCACGTGGAACTAAAAAGTTCAGTAAACTCATCCACGCTGGACACAGAGCAGAACTGAGGGTTGCAGGAGACAGAGTCATTAAAACCAGTGGAGAAGCGCAGCGCAGTGGTTGAATTAATTGCGCGCGCAGAGCACACGGATGGTCCAGCCCGTTCCTTCCTACCAGAGACCACCGCAGTGAACAGAACGGGTAGATGATCTGATAAAAGACTCCCACAGATTTCCACGGATGATATATTAATCCCATAGGATAGCACGAGATCGAGCGTGTGCCCTTTCTCATGCGTGGCGGCTGTGACGGACTGCGTGAGATTAAAAGAGTCAATAATGTTCATAAAATCTTTGACCAGAGGTCCAGCCTCACTGTCCACGTGCAAATTGAAATCGCCCGTTATTAAAATTTGGTCATAACGTAGCATAAGTCCCGTCATAAAATCAGTAAAATCTTTAATAAAATCCTTGCTGTATTTAGGCGGCCGGTAGATTGTGGCGCAGAGTAAAAGTGGAGAGAAGTGTATCTCCAACATCTGAAGTTCAAAACTCTGATAAAAATGAGTGGGGATCTGCCGACATTTAAAACTGGATTTAAAAACAGAAGCTAATCCACCTCCTTTACCTGTGGTCCGAGGAGAGCTGAAGAAAGCGCAGTCAGGAGGGAGAAGTTCAGAAAATGGAGCTGATTCACCAACATGAATCCAAGTTTCTGTCAAGAACATAAAATCCAGTTTTTTGGAGGTAAAAAAGTCATTCAGAATAAAAGTCTTATTGGTTAGGGACCTTGCATTCAGCAAGGCCACCCGGAGAGTCTGATCCGTGCTGTCTGCAGCAGGTGCGCGGGCCAGCTGGCGGAGATGTTTGATGTTTATTGTGCCGCACTTGGAAATCCTTTCCCGTCTCCAATATGAAGACTCATGTTCCAAATGAAGGGATGGAGCCACAGATTTAATCCAACGATGTCTCCATTCATACAGAAAGTTGCTGGTATAGTAGTGAGATAAACCAGAATTGTTGCCAGATGAATTCAGATAGGCTTTAATCCTAACCAAAAATCCTCCTCGCTTTCCGCGTCTCCTTGGGCGTTTCCGAGGTTGAAAGGCGCACGGCGCAGGTAGTCCGGTATGTTTGACAGGTGAGGAGGTAGTCTTGATGAATAATTACTAAAACCAGAAGCAGGTAACTTAACATGTCCAAGACTGAGAAGAGTTGTGCGGTCGTAGATGAGCAGAGCAGAGACATCAAAGCAAAAAATACCAAAAAGCAAACAAACAGCGAACAACAAGCAGAGCATACGTGGCAAGCGGCTGGCCGTCACTCATTCAACCTTTATTTAGTCAGGTAAATCTTTTGAACCTCATGGGCTCATTTACGAAAGCGACCTGCTAAAACTAAAGAACAATGAACAGCAATGGTAGAATTTCCATAAACAACAAACAAACAAACAATAAACAATAGAAAACAAAAGAGAGAAAAAATATATATTTTTTTAACAAAGTATCAAAAAACTAGCAAAACATTATAAGGTAGACGTATAAAATCAAAGACAGGAACAAATCTGCATTGGTTTTTGCCAGGATTCCAACAGATTCTGAAAACCATTTAGAGAAGTCAAGGTCGAGAGCTTCAGATCTTTTTGTAAGATATTCCATGAAGCAGGAGCGGAGTAGGAGAAGGCCCTTTTTCCAAGTTCAGTCCTCACTGACGGAACACTGCAGGTAATCATGTCCTGAGAGCGCACGCTGTAGCTGCACTCACACAAAGACATGTAGGAGGAGATGTATGAGGGCAGCAGACCAAGAAGTGATTTAAAGATGAAAATGTAGTGGAAGAGTGGCGGGTATTGCTCTGGATGCATGTAAACAGAATTAGGCCCTGTTTACACGGACACGGTGGGGGGGAAACAGAGGTTTGGGGTATGTTAATTAGGTGAAAAGATTTGCGTTGACGCAAGCAAATTCTAGTGTTCACATGTGTCCGCTTGAATCCCCCCCCCTCCCTCATGAATCCCCCTCTCCCCTCCTGAATCTGCTGTAGTTACCATGCCGGGTCATTAGTTGGCGCTGTGAATTTTGCACATTCACCTATTGCGCATGTGTGCTGCTTCAGTCTGCTGCTTTCTTCTGGGCTAAAAGTTCAGCTAACAACAACTTAACAACGAGTTAAAGCTGAATTTGGATAAGAGTCGACAGATTTGACACCAAGTGGGACCGCTTCATCTAACAAGCTGCACACCAGACGCTGAGTGGACCAGAACCGAGTTGACGATGTCTGACTTTAGTCCGTGAGAATCAGTTGATTTACAGCAGGTAAATCAACGTTCTTAATGTTTACTTGTGTTTACTTCGATCACACAACAACAAACTGAGTTTTATTTTTATTTTTTTCCTGCGAGGTCGAGAAGCTGTTCTTCCACAAAGCTGACCGGTTCTGATGTGGTCCAGTATCCAGGATGAAAACAGAGCAGAGTCCAGTTCATTAAAGTCGTTACAGTTCGGTTAACTTGTTTTTAAAAGTGTTCAGTTTAATTATCTGTGTTTGTGTGACATACAGTTTGTGGTGTTGAATAAATAAATAAATAAAAAATAATCCTGGTGTGTTCATTTTCAACTTTGATACGCAGCATGTTATGCATTGTTTAAATCACGTAACTTGAGTCCAGATCGATTAATTTAGCTCAGATAACTTTATATATCTCCCCCGCTAACATAAATATTGTTTATTATTGTTAAACTGTTATTATTTAGTATGTTATTGTGCAGCGTGACCAAAGGTGGGCACAGACCGCTAGAGAGCGCTAAAGCGCTAATCCGCTTACAGTGGACCTAAACTTTTTGTCAGCGTTTTTGTGGTTTGACTAACTTTTATAATTCATAAGCGGATTTGTGCTATTTTTATTTAAAATGCAGTACCGCTAATAACTAATTATCTATCAGTAAAAACCAATAAACTTATTTACATGCTCTTATGCTGGCTCCGTAGCTGCTTGTTTTACCTTTTTCCCCCTTGGTGAGGGAGCAGTCTGCTCCCTCACCGTAAAGAGCAGAGAGGAGGGAGGGTTGGAGGGGGAGGGAGCAGAGCGGAGAACAGACTCGGATCTACCATGTAGGCAAATGATGCCGTTGCTTGGGGATCCCAATCAGCATGGGCCCCGCCCCGGCCAGTCACCTACATCACTAACATTGATCCTGCTTGTTAATGTACATTTAACATAAAAATAATTATAGTTACGATGAAAACAATCATTAAAAAACGCAATACAAAAACCGGTCGATTTCTGTATCCCCCCTACTAAAAATGGACTATTCCATCTTGACATCTTCCGGGTCAGAGGTGAACTCGGATGCTAACGATTATGGCTAGCTGGTTGCGCTGGGTCTTTTCATAAATCCGCAGAGAACCCCGCTGTTTCAAGCCAAATTAACCCAGCCGGAGGATTCTATTGTGTGTTCTGTGTCCACCACGCGACGGTGAGTCGTTAGTTTTATGTATTTGGGTTGCTTTTTATGTATAAATGCGGTGGCGAGACGCCCGTGTATTTGAGATTTAAAAGTGGTGTTAGGGATTAAAGATCATTCTCTTTTTTGTTAATTTCGTGGCCGAATAGAATATATGTACGTAAAGTATTAAATAAATCCTTTGATTTTTGTAATTTCATCCTCTTAGGATCATTTTAGTTACTTTTCATTAAATCTGTTGACTGCCTATAGAATTTTGGAATTGGTTTAATTTATTTTTCGGTTGCGCAACAAAAATAAATTACTATTTGTTTTTTGAAACAATATTGAATATAAATAGCGGTTTAAATTAGCTTCCCCTAATTTTCATAAGACATTTGTGCTTTTGAAATTGTGGACCTAAAAAAATTAATAAGCGTTTTAGAAGTTGTGGAACTAATTTTTTGATTAGCGTTGCCCACCACTGGGCGTGACACGTGAAATTTCGGCCTGCCTCGTTCAATAAACAGCGACAACTGGATCCAGCTGTGTCTCTTCCAACATAGATGTAGGTAATTCAGGTGTAGATTAATTAAATATGAGAATCAAAATACAGGTGGTCCCCGACTTACGAGCGAGTTCCGTTACTACGAGTATCTCGTAAGACGAAAATTCGTATGTCGGAACA
This sequence comes from Garcialebias charrua, assembly GCA_038048925.1. Classification (NCBI taxonomy): domain Eukaryota; kingdom Metazoa; phylum Chordata; class Actinopteri; order Cyprinodontiformes; family Rivulidae; genus Garcialebias; species Garcialebias charrua. The sequence continues at coordinate 30,041 of JBBPBX010008725.1, forward strand.
CGAAACACGTGTCACTCGTAAGTCCGGATTTTCGGTCGTAAGTCGGAAAGTTTATGCTAGCGCTACTACGAACACTCGTTTTTCATCACAAATGTTCATACTAGTTCATAAACATGCTCAGAAACTTGTTTCCAAATGGTTAGCTAACAGACTTTCATCTAAAAACACATACCAGTGCTGTATTTTCTGTATGTTCTGTACAACTTTACTGTTCGTTAGTCAGCTCGTAAGTCCGGACCCTCGTATGTCGATGTGCTCGTAAGTCGGGGACCACCTGTATATTCAGTTGTAGTTCAAAAAGCGGTGCGTGTCCAGTCCACCGCAACTGTTGTTGATAGAAATGCCGGCTGTCCGCGCATGCGTGCTGCGCACATGTGTTCAAACAAAAGCTCAGCGGGAGATGTTTACATTATCAACGGGGGGTCAGCAAAAAAGCTCCACCCTGAGCTGTGGGTTCAGAAACCATCGGATTCAAAGAGGGGGGCCAGTGGACTCGTGTAAACGATGAGCAGAAACGCAGAGAGAAAGGAGCAGTTTCACTCAAAATACGCGCCGTGTAAACGGCCCCTTAGTCCGTGCCAACGCAGATTTTTCTTCTAATTAACATACAAAAAAACCTATGTTTCCCCCACGTGTCCGTGTGAATAAGGCCTCAGTGTCAGCCTCGCTGTGGAGGAGGAAACACCATCAGCTGTGTGAGAAGATGCAGGTGGAGAACCTCAACCACATCCACCTCCATCCTTCTCTGTTCAGCTGGTCTGAGGGCTGGTATGTGGTACGGTGAGAGTGGTGGGGGTCCTCGACCTCACTACCAGCTCTTCATCTACTCTGAACCACGGTGGACTTCTCTGGCTCTGTCAGGAGTTACGGAGAGCCCGCTGGATTCTCCGTAACTCCTGAGGACCTCACAGAAGCCTACGACCACGTCCCAGCTCTTTCATCGTAGTGAGGTCTTCTAGTGTCCTGTCTGACCTCAGTTGTGTCTGCGGTGCAGGTTGGGAGGGCCCGGTGCCGCCGCGGGGCTGCGAAGTCTTCGTGGGGAAGATCCCCAGGGACATGTTTGAAGATGAGCTGGTCCCTCTGTTCGAGACAGTTGGACAGATCTACGAGTTCCGGCTGATGATGGAGTTCAGTGGAGAGAACCGGGGCTACGCCTTCGTCATGTACACCAACAGGTGAGGACCACACCCAACGTTGTGGAGCAGCAGCTGAGTTGAATGATGAGGATGAAAACCCTCTTGTTCCAGACAAGCGGCTCAGAGAGCCATCATGCTGTTGGACAACTACGAGGTCCGTTCAGGGAAGTTCATCGGCGTCTGTGTGAGTCTGGACAACTGCCGCCTCTTCATCGGCTCCATCCCCAAAGACAAGAAGAGGGACGAGATCCTGGACGAGATGAAGAAGGTTGGTACCCCCGTAACAGGAAGTGACTCTGACGGATGAGCACTTAACAAAGTAAAAGACAAAGTAGTGCTAAAATGAGTGAATTAACATGATGTGCTGTGACGACCCACAAGAACTTTGTTGTTCTATAAAGACCAACATCTGGAGGTCGTTTTGTAGTGGACCTCTCATGAAGAATGGTTCTGGTGCGATGAACCAGCAGGATGATCTTTAAAACAACGAGAAGGACCAAAACTCTGTGGTTCTGTCGGATCAGTGTTTGTGTCTGAGGTTTAGAGACAGAAGGTCTGTAGCTGCTGGACCACAGAACCAGAACCAGAAGCGCCCAGGCTTCAGTCTGTGTGAGAGCTGAACAACAGCTAATGCTACATCCAGACCGAACAGCGTTTCAACTTCAAAAAAGCTCGACACGCACGCAAGTGGACGCACTGGACCCACAGTGGTGTCCAGACCAGAACGAAAACTGCGGCGGTGTGGCGGCGGGGGGTGTGGGAGGAGCTTACCGGTATACGGAGTTCCTCACTGCACTCCGCCAGGCGAGGAGCTTTTTATTTCTGTCTCTGTGGAGCAGACTTGACTGGTCGTGAAGGACTTGTCGCGAACACACAGCTACAATGAGTTTCTCTTCCATCAGTACACGACTTTGCGGGTTTTTTCTGTGTCCCACAAACAATACGTCACATAGTTGTGCAATACCCGTCCCCTCGTTTCTGCGTCACATAGGGACTCTCCCCCTCTCTCCTCCCCCCGACTCTCCCTGATTGGTGGACACACGCGTTCACGAGTTTGAACGGCAAAATCTTCAGCACGGTCAAGGCGTGCTTTGGAGGCTGACGCAGGTTCACGTGCACGGAAAACGCTTTCCAGCACGCTCAACACGCACGTGACGTGACGCCCGACGCCAAGACGCGTCCCCCATTGATTTTGCATGTAAACTGGACGCTCCTGCCGTTGAAACGCTGTTAGGTGTGGACGTACCATAAAAGTAGCCAAAGAAGCTACGTCTGGGTCATTAAATCGAAAATGAGCAATGTGCTAGTAGCTATAAGCAAAACAAATGTTAACTATAGGGGTGCGAATCTCTCAGTGTCTGGAGAATCAATTCAATTCAGATTTTTGATTCAGAAACGATTTTTCTATTAAAATGGTCATAAATTTTGTTTCAGTTTTGTAACTAACAAGCTGAAAAGAATAAACAACAATGTAAACAAATAGAACATTTACTTAAAACAATAATTTTAGGTTCTGTACCAAATTTTTTGCATCATTTGATATTTATACCAAATATAGGAACAAATTATACAGGAATGCATTAAATTCTGTAACTTAAATTACCAGTATTAGGTTAGCTTAGTTGCCTGGATTTCTCTAAAACAATAAAAGAAAAAAAAAATCTAGGAACAAATAATTCATCCATCCATCATCTTTACCCACTTCTTCCTTTAAGAGTCACGGGGGTCACTGATGTCCATGTCCAGCCATCACTGTGCGAGAGGCGGGGGACACCTGGACAGGTCTCCAGTCCATCATAGACAAATAATTATATATATATATATATATATATATATATATATATATATATATATATATATATAGTATATATATATATATATAATTTTTTCATTCATTCATTCAACCTTTATTTATACAGGCTAGCCTCGTTGAGCCACGGGGACTCATTTACAAGAGGGACCTGTCTCACTCACACCCAGGGTCAATTTAGAGTTACCAATCAGCCTAACATGCATGTTTTTGGACTGTGGGAGGAAACCGGAGCACCCGGAGAAAACCCACGCATGCACGGAGAGAACATGCAAACTCCACCCAGAAAGGCCCCCGGACCGGGATTTGAACCGGGGACCTGCTCGCTGAGAGGCAGCAGCTCTACCAGTTGTGCCACCGTGCTGACCATATATCTATAAAGTAAACAGACTTCAGCCTACCAGAGTGCATTAACCTTTAACTCAAAATAAAATACAGAGTTCAGTATTTTTTAACATACTTGTATTGATTCATATTTAGTATTAAAAAATATATATAAATTTAAAAAAATTTGATTTTGGGGCTTTTGGAATCAATTCTGAATCTCCAGGACTAAGAATCTAGATTCTTTAAAAAAATCTATTTTTTCCTGCACCCCTATTTAACTACAGGCTTAAAGGGGACCACACATTCAAAATTCACTTTTTAATGTTTTTTTACTCAACTTTGGGTATTTACTTCATAAAAAAACAGTCCAAAGGCCAAAAAAAATGCACCCAGTGGTTTATTTACTCTAAGTAGATTTATTTTACTGTGATAATATAGGTTTCGTTTTTGAAATAAACTGGAAGTCAATCTCGCTTGTGACGTCACAAGCGAGAGAGGACAACCCACCCCAACCTGAGTCCAGCCCCTCACCTAGCAACCCCTGGTTAGGCTCAACCCACTTCTGTATTAAACACATGACTGTTGTTTTTCATGATTTCATCTCATCTTTTGTTTATATGTTATTAATTTCATGTGTACAGCACTTTGTTGCAGCTGTGGTTTTTTAAATGGCTTTATAAATAAAGTATAATTGTTATTTTTATGTTTTAGTTCAATTTTTAGTGTATTTGCGATCGCTCCCAACGCGCAGCCGGCAAAAATTAAACGAGCGGACTCCCGGCATAGGGACCGGCGGCAACGGGACACTGCTTCTGGCGGATGGAGCGGAGCTTCAACTGTACAGCCTCGTTGCAGCGTCCCAGCAGCCTCACAGCAGCGAGGACCTTCTCCTTATGGATTAATTTACGGGAGACACTTGGTGAACTTTGTGTTGTCTTGACTGGAACAGCGATAACTCCCAAAATCTCCGCGTGCAACGAGCGGAGCTGGCGAACACCGGAAGAGGAACAAGCTAACATTAGCATCGGATTCGGGTGGTCTCATGCTAAAAGGAGCAGCAAATTGCGGCGCGCTCAGACGGGTTTCGGTAAGTTATCTTAAGCTAGCACTAACAGTAAGTCAAATGAGTAATAAAAAAAGAGCTAATTTTAAAACAACAACACATTACAGATACTGGCTGTTACAGAGGGCGTAAACAGATCTTTGAAGGGCGTGGACTTCAGAACTTCTATCAGAAACCGGTCGTTCAAAACGAAAGTTAAAAATGGCAGAATTAAAAAGGGTATAATTAATTATCTAAGAATTATTTTGTGTATTAAAATGAATTAATATTGTCAAGATAGCACACAGACATAACATAAAAATTTTATGGTCCCCTTTAAAGTGTGAAAAGGCTAGCTAGATGCTAATGGCTAACTAAAAGTTGAAAGCATTAAAGGCTAGCTAAAAGTATCAGACATAAACCCTAACAGAAGCCTAAGATGAGCTGGAAGCTAAAAGCAGCTTAAAGCTAAACGCACCATAAGAAGACAAACACGGAGCCAGGTTGCTGAAGCAGATATCAGTGATGTTTGTGAAGAACTGAAGAACTCCTGGTGGTTTGAAATAGAACCTGTTCTCAAATAAAGCTAAATATTTTTTACAAAGGTCAAAATCTCAACGTCCGTCTCTTGAATGAGCCGAAGGTCTAGATGTGTAAACAGCTAAAACAACATTTTAGAAACAGCAGTGTTGGGTCAGGTGTCGTCTCAGTGGTTCTGTTTGGTTCTGGGTTTAAACTTTTTATTTGTTTTCCTGTGACGTCGTCCTTCGGTCCAAACAGCCGTCGGTTGGCACCAGAACTCAAACGCTTGTCTCTGGATCCGGTTCCAGCGTGTCTCTGTGTTTACTCGTGTCAGGTGTCGGACGGCGTGATGGACGTGATCGTTTACCCAAGCTCCACTGACAAGACCAAGAACCGAGGCTTCGCCTTCATCGAGTACGATTCCCACAAATCTGCTGCCATGGCCCGCAGGAAGCTCATACCAGGTACCGACCCGTTTCCACCTGCACCTCTGGTTCTGCTCAGTGACTCTGGCTCAGTTCCAGGCTGCGTCCAGCAGAGGGCGGCAGAGGGAAGTCTGGGTGATAACTCTTTCAGTTCTTATCAGTTCAAACGGTTCTGGTTTGTATCAGGTTCTGAACTGGTTCTGATCCGACCTCAAAGGAACATTTTTTATTGAACAGAAGCTAAAACTGGCTCCAGCCTCGCTGCTTCAGAATCTCCAGGTGGATGTTAACACAACCACAGGGTGGAAAGACATCAGCAATGACCTTAGAGAAGCAGCTGTTGCTGCCCTTTAATCTGGGAAGGGTCAAAGGTCATCTGATTCCAGAAAATTATTCAGCGGCTGACACTTTTCTCAAGATTGGCAGCAAATTCATCCTGAAGGTCAGACTGTGCAGTGCTCAGAGAAATTAGCTCCATCTCAGCCTCTACAAGCCTCAGCAGGTTAAAGATTAAAGGTCAAAGGTCACTGTAGGGCAATGAGGAAATGGGTTTCTCTGGAAAAGTTCAGTTTTAGTCCTGGAACAGAAGGAGGGACTGTGTTTTGCTCCGCAGCACCGGGGACAGAACCTGTTTAAATAAAATTAAAAACTTTAAATGTGACTCCTGTTTGATTTGATGTGTTTTAGTTTACAAAACCAGAAGCGCTCCATGTCTTTAACTCACTCTTCCTCCTGACTCTGGAGGGTGTTTGTGTTTGAGTCTTGTTGAGTCCTGAACAGATTGTGGTTGTGCCCACCAGGAACCTTCCAGCTGTGGGGCCACTCCATCCAGGTGGACTGGGCCGAGCCGGAGAAAGACGTGGACGAGGAGGTGATGCAACGCGTCCGGGTGCTCTACGTACGTCTGGAGTGAAACTCTGTCAATGTTTTTATCAGAGAGCAGACAGAAACACGAGTCGAGGAGTCAAACTCAGGAAGGGTCCAAACCAGGGGTGCTCATTACGTCGATCGTGATCTACTGGTCGATCGCAGCGTGACATTAAAAACATATATTTGTCAGCCTATCAAACATCCTGTCACTTGATTGACATGCAGGGCAGCCATTCACAACCCTCATTCTCTCAAACCAGCTCTGAGAGATTCACGGGGAAACTCCATCCCCGCTCCCCCACCCCCGATGGTGTGAACTTCTCTGTGTGTGAAGTGTCACATACAGACGACTGCAGTCCAAAGTTTTTCTGCTCGTCGAGTATAAAGGCTGAGTTAGACTCGCGCTTTGGTCCGCAGGCTGGAGCGCGCGCGCCGCGTGTGCACTGTGCCGTGCGGCGAAATGCGTTCATAGTTTCGCCTCTGTGTTTATGGTTGACGCACGGCGGAGCATGGCAAAGTGCTGTTCTTTTACGGACCAGCAGGAGGCAGTATCCTCTAAAACCTGTGCATATGTTGCAAGAAAGGTGTAGAAGAAATCTACTGTAGAAGAAGAACTGTTTGAAATCACACAACAAAAACAAATAGCTTTTCCGCTCGCGTGCTGAACTGTTGTCTTTATCGGTCTTTTGCACGTGACGTCACGGCTCATATCTTTTTGCACTTACGGTCGCCATTTTCCGGGGATACCCGTTCATTTAAACAGAGGAAGTCCATGTTAAACACAGTGCGATACAGAACAATAACATCAGCAAAATGCAAACTAAATATAAAAATGAGCAGAAGCCTTATAGAGAGAAACTCAACCTTGAAGCCAGAGAACGTTACATGGTGAAGTTAGCTTCAATTAACAACATTGATCCTTACGAGGTACAGTATATGCTAAGGCATGGACTTCCTCTGTTTAACTGAACGGGTATCCCCGGAAAATGGCGACCGGGAGTGCAAAATGTCACGTGTCTGCAAAAGACCGATTAGAGGCTTCAATGCATGGAGTCAGCGGAGGAGAAAGCGATCACGTGACTTTTGGCGAAAAAACAAAAGAAAAGTCCGACTCCAGATCAGGAATGAAGGAGAATTTAATACATTTTGTGTCACAAAACATTCCTCCATGCGTCGCGACTCCGTCTCTACGACCACAGCGGCGCAAAGAGCTGCAAGCTCCGGCGTGAAGAGGGTGAAGGCTGTCGGGTGAGGACCTGTCAATCAAATCGTAGCGCCCACCGCGCGCGCAGAGGCTTGCGGAGTTTCAAAAATTCAGAGGTGCACGACACGCGCTAATCCCACGTGCGGGGCCAACGCGCAGGGGCGGGGACTGTGAAATTGCGTCACTTTTGGAGCGTGCGCGCTGCGCGACGCGTCGAGTATGAATCTAGCTTAAGAGAGGCTTCACTTGAACTCTGAGAGGAGTTTAACTACAACACTGTGTGAGAGGAGGGGATTTACTTTGTGTTTGTGAGATTAGGCGC
>JBBPBX010008725.1:48238-61825 GCA_038048925.1 Garcialebias charrua
ATACAGTACATATATATATATATATATATATCATCATCATCATCCATCATCATCATCATCATCATCATCATCATCATCATCATCATCATCACTAGACAGAGTGTAGCATACACTTTTCATCCCCCCAGCTTCAAGGTCAAGGTCACAAATCAAGGTCAAAGTAAAAACAAAATGTTTACTTGTCTAGGATGTTTCTATGATTGTTGATGGATGTAGTACTCTTGTTTTTATTTTGACCTGATGCACACAACCCTTGCATGAGGGATGGTGAACTTTCTTGTAAGTCTTAAACTATCTGCTGGTAACACGTCATGCAGATCAGCTCCTTTCTGCCTTTGTGTGTCTGCAGTGTGCACCAAGGGTCAGGCAGTGAGCGGTCAGTATCGAATGCTGGCAAAGAATGGCGGCTACGTCTGGGTGGAGTCTCAAGGAACGGTCATCTACAACAGCCGAAACTCTCAACCGCAGTGCATCGTGTGCGTTAACTACGTCCTCAGGTGAGTGCATCTCAGGCAAACCGTTTGTAGACCCTTCCAAGGCGTTTGTTGCTTCACGCTCAGTCCAACTCACCGTGTCTCCACTGATCATGCAGTGACATCGAGAACAAGTCGGTGGTTTTCTCCTTGGAGCAGACAGAGGCTCTGTTCAAGCCACAGCACATGAGCAGCTTCTTCTCTTCTGGAGAAGTGGGCATGAACGAAGAGCCAGGAGACTCCCTCTTCACCTCACTGAAAGAGGAACCAGAGGACCTTGCTCAGCTTGCTCCAACACCTGGAGACGCCATCATTTCCCTGGACTTTGGTCAGTAATGACCTCTGACACGTCTGCTCTCTAGTTTATGTGTGCAACATAAACCAGGGTCTGTCTTATTTCTGACTCATCCTCTCAGGTCGCCCTCAGTTCGAGGAGTCCCAACAGACTGCGTTGCTCACCCCATCTACATCCATGCCTCCTCCAGGACCTTCATCATGGCCAAGCGATGGGCACAAACCTTCTCCTGCTGTTCCAGGGGACATGGCTAACAGACCGTCATTCACCGTGCAGCAGAACCCTCCGTCGGGCAGCGTCACTCCGAGCCTCAGCAGCTGCTCCACGGTGAGGACAACGATTGTTCGGCTGAAAAGATGAATTCGTCAGCCGCTGGTTGATTGGGTTCATTTATTAGTTTCCTTTTTGTCTGTTCAGTGAGCTCAGTAAAAGTGGGCAAAGTGTGTGAGAATGCCGGGGGTGGTCGTTTGGATGGAACAGGCTGTTAGCAGTGAATGGAGCCGTGGTCATCTTTTACTCTTTGTGTCTCTCTGCCTTTTCTTTCATCTGATGTCTTCTGTTGTTCTCCTGCAGCCCAGCAGTCCAGGTGATTATTACAGCTCAGTGGAGAGTGACATGAAGCTGGAGCTGACTGAGAAGCTGTCTGCCCTGGACTCAGAGGGAAACAGCAGCTCTGCAGCCACTCAGGTGGGAAACCACAGCCACACAAACATTTCTTATTTATTCTCACATCAGACTTTCAGTTCAGTTTCACTACTTGTCTAAAAGCGGTGGCTCTGAATCAATAGCTTGTTTCTCTAAAACTCCTTGAAAATGTTTTTGATTCCACCTTTAATCTATTCAGCTTGAAGTTTTTTTAAATAAATATATACTAACCACACTGTCCCGTAGGAATGTGCGAAATGGCATAAAATTCACATCACGATATGTATTGTGAAGGGTGGCAATAACAATATATATCGCGATACGTTTTTGGTATAAAACTTGCAATAGGAATGAAAAAAAGCATAGGGTGTCCTTTTGCCATAATTTATTTTGAAAACTGCTATACCACAAAATAATCTCTATTAAGAAAATTTCACTACTAGGTCCAGAGAGTTTTTAAATAATTAACAACTCAAGCATTAGGCTTCTTTCTTGTAGTGCAAAACAGTGCAAAATATATCTTGTGTAGTTTTAGCCATAAGTTTTAAACTAAAGAATATGTTGTTAACTCTTAACAGTTTCCAATATTGTCACTTAAGAAATGAACAGTAACAGAGCAGCATTTTACACTGAAAACACTTCACCCTCCAACCCTCTAGAGGGCGTCTCCTTCAGCTTTAAGGAGAGCTGACAAGGCAACCAGTTTCCTCTGTGGCTTTGACCAGAGGGTCTCGCAGTAAAATCACACAACACAGCGTTCTGTTCACAGATCAGAGGGCAGGTTTCTCTAAAGCTGACCAACGCTTACTTTAACTTTCAACAAAAAAAAAAAAAACTTTCAACAGAACACAGCGTTTTGCGCATGCATCCGAATATGGCAACACTACGGCAAGCCGGACGTAGTTAGCTTATAGCTTCACTACTTAGCACTCGAAGAAAAGACTTCAACACCACTTATGCACAGTTTTCAACACAAAAAAGTAAAGATTAAATCTGACAACTTTAGAAGACATATCTAGGCTAAATTTCTATCGTTTCTACCGTGTACCGTTTATATCGCGCATCCCTACTGTCCCGTCAGATCAAGATGTGGTTGCATCTCCTTTTGCGAACACATCCCGGGAGGTTGTCTACAGTCTTGCAATGTTTATAGGTTTTTTTAAATTATGTCATCAGTGGTCAGGGGAGCATGATGCTGCATGGAGATGTTATTTTAGCCTTTACCATAGACAGTTTCTCTGCTCCATGCTGTGTCCTGCAGATGACGATATCAAAGTAATATGTGGCTGCTTCCTTTAAATAGGCTGAACATCTGATGAAAAGCTCCTGTGATACTGATTAGGGTCAAACATTTAAAAACATGTCTATAGTTCAAAGAATGTCTTTTTAATGAGACTAACAAATCTGTCCATAGTCTTGTAGCATATTAAAAGAAATATAATAAATCATTTTTGTATGTCTTGTTTGTTGTTAACTCTGTCACATACTAAAAGCATTCAGTTTAGATGATTGCTTTTAACTGAATTACTATTCAGGAGAAATTAAACCTTGTTGAAATTAGGGATGGGGCCGATCCAGTATCGGTATCGGCCTCTGATACCAGCATAATTTACGAATGGGATTTTTCCGATGGAGACGTGTCTAGTGAACCCAGAGTAATAAGACCCGCCTCACATTCAGGAAATCCATTTCATAGTTAGCAGCCAGCTACAACGTGAGGACTGAGTTAGCATAGCTGCGCTGTGGCTAACGGCTAACCAACTTTTTATCGAAACATGTCTGCTGTGTGGACACTAGAAACACCACAAAACAAAACAGCAACATGCAATGTCTGCAGAGCCATAGCACCACATTAAACACAGCTGTAAATTTAGTTTTACGTTGGATATTCGAGCTCCGTGGCTTCGGCGAGGCACTACTCTTGCTCAACCCGAAACAGGCAGCCCTACCCTGGCCAGCCACGTCCAATCTGCCCGTTTCTGAGGAGGGGCAGACTGAACGCGGCTGACCGAAATCAGGCTGCCTGCTTCGGATTGAACAAGAAGAAGACATTGCTGAAGCCCCGGAGCTCGAATGTTTACAGAGAAGATGCTAAACTTCATAGTAATTAATGACCAACCACTATCAGTTGTAGAAAGCAAAGGATTTCGCAGCTTGATACTTGGAGCCAAGATATAGTTTACCCTCCAGGAGATATTTATCAGTACAACAGTAGACAATCAAGTTGAATCAATCCCTCATCAAGAAGGCGCAGCAGAGGATGTACTTCTTGCGACAGCTGAGGAAAGCCAAGCTGCCAGCCAAGCTGATGGTGCTGTTCTACACGGCCATCATCGAGTACATCCTCTGCTCCTCCATCACAGTGTGGTACACCAGGGCCACTGCCAGGGACAGACACAGACTGCAGCGCATTGTGCGCTCTGCAGAGAAAGTCCCATCTCTCCACGAACTGTACGTCTCCAGGACTGTGGGGCGAGCAGGTCAGATTACAGCTGACCCTTCTCACCCTGCATATGAACTATTCGAATCACTCCCCTTGGGCAGGAGGCTTTGGTCCATTCTGACCAGAACCTCCTGCCATAAGAACAGTTTCTTCCCCTCTGCCATCAGACTCTTGAACACTCGTAATCACGTTACTGAATAGCTCTGCTTTGGTCACTTTATCACTGTATTTTAACTGCACTACTACCGTACATTTGCAAAAAAAAAATCTGAATATTGTATTGTATTGGTTTGTGTGTACATATGTTTTCTTTTATATTTTATTCGCACCTTTATGCCGAAGCAAGTTCCTAGTCTGTGAATCCTGTTCATTGACAATGGCAATAATAAACTGACTCTGACAATCATAAAAAACATGATTTGAAAATTACAAGAAAATTATATATATATATATATATTTTTTTTTTAAACAACGAAACATAAACAGCTACGGTACATTATAAAGCGATGTAAAATACTTAAAACAGGAACATGTCTGTGTTGGTTTATGCCATGAACTTAGCAGATGTAAAGCCATTTAATATTTTATTTAATTCATTTATTCATTCATTTAAAAGAGACAAAAGAAAACAAATTCATCAAAAAAAAACATTGAATGAAAAGAGTGCAGAAAGAAGAAAAATAATTATTATATCTGCCCCTTGTTTAAAAAAAATAAAAAATAACTTTAAACAAACAATCACTTATTAATCACTTTAATATCCACTTTAAATCTAGGAATTAAAATAAAACATGTTTTGTGTTAGCAGAATTTAATTGTAACTTTGAAACTTATCCATCATTAATAGAAATTATCTCAAGTTGCCTTTTTGGACATGCATGCATATATGTGTACACATTGTACTTGAGAGGAGATTATTACAGCCTCATATGAAATCAATGATGATGTTGATATCAGAACCATACCATACCATACCATACCATTTTATTTATAAAGCACTTTCAACAGGAACAAGTCCACACCAAAGTGCTGGACAAACAAACACGCAACAGGCAACACAGACAATGAAGTACAACACGAAAAACATAAAAACATTGCAGATCATAAATAAAACGATCCAATACAAATCAGCTGGCATTGAAAGCAATGGAGTAGTAGTGAGTTTTTAACCGGGATTTGAAAACCGAGAGGGAGGGGGCCAGAACAGGATCAGTATCAACCAATATCCAGATTTAAGTATCGGGATCAGATCGGAAGTTTTAAAAAATAGTGGATTGGTGCATCCCTAGTAAAATATGCTGTTAAGTTACAAACACATTTATTTTCATCTGAAGAGTTGTATTTTTGTGCAGACATGGATTATAAGGCTGGTCTTTGGTTTGTGAAGTGCTTTTTGGGGAGGGAATGTTCAAATATGATGGAAAACTTCAGGTTCCTGAGAAGACTTTAATGTAAGATGGTACTGAAAGCACAAACAACTCTTTGGGCACACAGTCTGTAGATGATCAGTACTAAATGTATAGTTCAGAATAGTTTACCAAAACTTCTGTGTGTTAAAATTTATTTTTTAGCTTTTATTCTTATATGTTTAGTGCATCTTTGACATAGTGCATTACTTACTTACACACTGCTAATTGTTGCACTTAGCCATCCATCATCCATCCAGCCATCCATGAATCCATCCATCTATCCATCATTCACCCATCCATCCATTATCTTCTGCTTATTCCTAAGCCAGGTCTCGGGACAGCAGTGTGAGCAGGGAGGTCCAGACATCTTTTTCCACAGCCACCTGTTCTAGCTCTTCTGGGAGGACCTCAATGTGTTCCCAGGCCAACTGAGAGACATAGTCCCTCCAACATGTCCTGGGTCTTCCCCAGGGTCTCCTCCCAGTCGGACATGCTCGAAGCACCTCCCTAGTGAGGCGCCCAGGAAGCATCCTTACCAGATGCCCGAACCACCTCAACTGGCTCCTCTCCATGTGGAGGAGCAGCAGTTCTACTCCGAGTCTCTCCTGGATAATTAAACTTCTCACCCTATCTCTAAGGGAGAGTCCAGCTACCCTGCAGAGGAAACTCATTTCAACCGCCTGTATCCACAATCTCATTCTTTCAGTCTCTACCCAGAGCTCATGACCATAGGTGAGGGTAGGAGCGTCGACCGACCAGTAAACAGAGAGTTTTGCCTTACTGCTCAGCTCCCTCTTCACCACAACAGACCGGCACAGAGTCCGCAACACTGCAGATGCTGCACCAATCTGTCTATCAATCTCGCGCTCCATTTTTCCCTCGCTTATGAACAAAACTCTAAAATACTTTAACTCCTCCACTTGAGGAAGAACCTCATTCTCAACCCAAAGAAATCCAATCCACAATTTAGCAAACTGTATTCCCTCAAACAATCAAAAATAGATGTTATACTTCGGTTACTTTAAATGTGAAAATCTGTTTGAATATGAGAACATGTTGATTTTTTACACCTCTGTTTGGCTCGCTTTCTTTCAGGCGGATCTGAGTGACTTGGATCTGGAGACCTTGGCTCCTTATATCCCGATGGATGGAGAGGACTTCCAGCTGACCCCCATTATCCCAGAGCCAGAGCCCATGGAGGGGGTTCAGGGAAGATCCACGGGGAGCAACAGCAACCTGAACATCCAGCAGAGCTTCAGCAACATTGCCAACCTCTTCCAGCCACTGACCTCCCCTCCTCAGCCAGAAAACCACTTCCAGTCGCAGCCACAAGCATCCTGGGTCACCAGGCAGAGGAGAGGCTCAAGCCAGGGGGCTGCGGACACCCAAATAAGGTCATACATGATGAGCCACATGCAGAATCCCCCATACCAAACACCGGCCAGCACACCTTTGTCTTCAATGCAGTGGCCTCCTGACCCGTTAATAACCTACCAGCAACAACGACAACAAAAAGGGCCCCCGAAGACCTACATGATGGACAACTTATCAGGAGAGGAGCGTCCATCCTGTCAGCAGAACATGCCGTACCTGCTACAGAAACAGAGGTAACAAGCTTCTAATAATGTCAAATCACACAGATATAGCAAAACTACATTTAGGTCTAAATGTGGAGCCAATTTTTGGATTCGTTCTGATATGTACAATATTTGTGTTTTGTATAGGTCTATTGATAATTTTATTCAAGCTTACAAAGACACAAGCCCAGCCAGAGTGGCCTTGGCCAACAGTATCAAGCGCTCCTTCAACCAGATGGCTGAGGTCAGTTTCTGTCACCCTGGAAAAAAAAACAGGTTTCGTTTTTCTAGATGCCAAAACAAAAAATTAATCTAGGCCTATTTAGGTTTCCACCATAAAAATATGACTGTCCAAAATATGAAAACTTGTTTATCTTGCTTTTGAGAGCAGTTTTAACATGGCCTAACGCTCTTTCTCATTTAGCATCTACTCTTCTGAGAATAACTTTTACCCAAAACAAACTTTTCAGCCTATGTTAGTACCAGGCAGGATGGGCAGGAAGGGTTTCACTCATTCCCAGAGAAAATATGTCAGCAAAAAACAAACACAAGACAGACAACAGCAGCAGCAGCGATGTAAGAAATAGTGGCCACCAGGCATGTGAGCCGAAAACGGAACGAGACATGAGACTAAAAGCTGCTCCACATAAACCAGCAATTCTGAGGGGGTTTCTTGGCAAACCCCAATCCCTGGTGAACAAGAAAGATGAGATGGAACTCTGAGTTTTCAACAACCTAATGAACAGCTGTTGGAGATTCCCTGCTTTTCAGAACTTGAGTTATTACTACGAAAATGTAGACCGTTTTATCTGCCCGGAGGTTCTGTCAACCAGTAGCCAAGATCGGTCCCAAGATTCTGTGCCTTGCTCGGGTATTGACTCATCTTAGCTGATACGATGCCTGATAGGAGCTTCCCTGTGGTACAGAGGCAGGTGAACGGCCGGTAGTTGGATGGGATTGCCCCTTTCTGGGGGTATTTCATGATCAGAACTGTCTGGCCTTACTACTCTAGGTGTATCTCTTCCATTAGCAGCTGGTTCATCTGATCTGCTAGGCTTTCATGGACAGTAGTTTTGTTACCCAGTAGGTGTGGATCATGTCAGGCCCAGGTGCAGTTCACCTCTTCATTTCTGAGACTCTGTCTTTGGAAGTCTGCCACAATGGATTCTGATTCATGTTCTGGGAGATTGCTGTGTTGAGATTTTAGCCCTTGGAGCATCATTTTTATGTGATGCCTCCTTCTCCCGTATTATTCTCCAATATTGCTCAGTCTCAGCTTTTGATGGATCTACCTTATATTGTTCCCCTGCCACTGAGAATACACTCTGCATGGTATGGTGGAGAATAAATTGGGTATTCTCCACTACACCATCCAGAATGCACTCTCAATGGTACATTGATGTGTGGTGTGGTGGCGAAAACTCTGTTTATTCTTCTGGCTTCTGCTTGTCGAGGAGACCTCCTCAGACAAATAGCCAGATCTTTGAAGTGATGTTTGGCAGACTTTGGCATAACTTATGGTGTCTGTAGAGATACTTAGTGCAGTCACATAGTTTAGCAAACTTTCAGAAGGTACTTTTTCTCATTCTTAGCAAGTGGTTCAGATCAGAAATGTCAAGCTTGGTGAAAATCTTCATTCTGAGGTCAGATGCACTTGTATTCAGTTCCTTAGGGTTCTTCAATGGGGCTTCATACCCATACTCTGACTGTGGGGATGATACATCCACCATGACCTATCATACTGGCTCCCCCTTGCCGTAGCATCTTTTTTGTACTTTGTTGATCTCTAGGCATGATTGCAGATTTCTTGCTTGAATGTTGGAACACGGGGTCTGCAGATTTTTGAGTCAATATGAATGTTGGATATTAAAGTTTAGTTTCATATCCTTCCCAAATAGCCCCTCTCTCTTGCTCACATATCATTCCAACAGTGTTAGTTCTCTGCACTTGTCCATGCATGTCTTATTTCACTAGCTCATTTTTCATAAGAATGTCCTGGTTCCACAACATCTGATACACACCTTGTTAATCCGGGCAAAATATCCAACCCTGCACAGCTTTATGTCACTCATGCATTTTGCAACTGAGGATATTTCCACGGTTAGTTGGTGGCACCAGGGTTGAACCCCTGATCTTCCCAACCATTGCATGATAGAAAACATCTAGGAAGTGGCAACAAATAGAAACTTACACAATCCTACACCCATCTTTCCATTCAAAATGTTTACTTTTCTTCAATAGCTGTATTTGCCTGTATGTATAAAACAATAATAATAATAATAATAATAATAAACTTTATTTGTATAGCACCTTCCTACAATGCCTTGCATTGACCAAGGTGCTTAACAGGATAAAAAGATGAATAAACTGGAACAATAAATCAGTGAGAATAGAATAAAAAACAACAGTAATAAAAGAAGGCAATAGAAATAAAAAATGGTACATACTAAAATACCAAAAGTAATAAAAGTTACACACTGAAAGCTTTTTTGAACAAGTGGGTCTTCAGTCTGGTTTTGAACAGAGTCAGATCAGAGGTGGCACGCTTAAAACAACTTATAAACCTACACTGCCTGGCCAAAAAAAGTTGCCACCTGAATTTGACTAAGCAAATAGGTACGAGCCTCCTATTGTAGAATTATTGCATGGGGGATTATCTTTCAGCTGGCAACAAGTTATTTAACCCCACCTGGTGCAAATGAGTTGCTTCTCATTTCTTAAACAACCATGTTGAAAGACACATCGCGTGGTCATAGAAAAGATGTCAGTCTGTTTGAGAATGGTCAAATCATTGGCATGCATCAAGCAGAGAAAACTTCTAAGGAGATTGCAGAAACTACTAAAACTGGGTTAAGAACTGTCCACCGCATTATTAAAAACTGGAAGGATAGTGGGGATCCATCATCTACGAGGAAGAAATGTCGCCGGGAAAAAAATCCTGAATGATTGTGATTGGCGATCACTTAAGCGTTTGGTGAAATCAGATCTAAGAAAAACAACAGTAGCACTCAAGGCTATGTTTAATAGTGAAAGTAAGAGCATTTCCACATGCACAATGTGAAGGGAACTCAAGGAATTGGGACTGAACAGTTGTGTAGCCTTAAGAAAACCACTAATCAGTGAAGCTAACTGGGGAAAAAATGCTTCAATTTGCTAGGGAGCATAAAGATTGGACTCTGGAGCAATGGAAGAAGGTCATGTGGTCTGATGAGTCCAGACTTACCCTGTTCCAGAGTGATGGGCGCATCAGGGTAAGAAGAGAGGCAGGTGAAGTGATGCACCCATCATGCCTAGTGCCTAGTCATCAATGCAAGATCTTGGTGAAAAAATAATGCAACACTTGATGGAAATAGATCTTGTGACATTGCAGAAGCTTATTGAAACAATGCCACATGCAAATGCATCAACGATAAAGGCAGTCCAATAAAATATTTGTGTGACCTTTTTTTTGGTGGTGACTTTGTTTTTGGCCAGGCAGTGTATTTTTAAAGAGACCAACATCCCCTGCCGCTTTGCATTCCAAACTTTTAAACAAAGACTTTGAACAAGTTTTAGCTCTCTGGGAATGTGTTAGGGTTTACTCGCAGCCATGACCACACCAAGTTTTACCTCAATGTCAGTACAATAATCTTGAGTTATGGTCGTTTTTTTGTTTGTTTTCTAAAATGCATGAACTACTACTGCAAATTATTTATCTGTAGATGTAGATGTTATATTCAGTATGCTTCAATAAAAGCC
Organism: Garcialebias charrua; assembly: GCA_038048925.1. Lineage (NCBI taxonomy): Eukaryota > Metazoa > Chordata > Actinopteri > Cyprinodontiformes > Rivulidae > Garcialebias > Garcialebias charrua. Next base: position 58,819 of record JBBPBX010008725.1, read on the forward strand.
ATTAATGGGCTCAGAAGACATTTTACTAATAAATGTACCCAGAGGAAATGAAAAGGATTGTAGTGGAAGTATAAGTGTTAACTGTCTATCAATAAAAAAAAAAGAATACAAATATATACAGTAACTGAAAGTCTGTTTTTAGGATGAAAGGAAGCCAACAGAGTTTTTATGGAAGAAGATGAGGGGTGACGGCTGTATGGACCGCTCCCTCAGCACAGGATCCCTGACAGGTGAGTGCATGTGCGTTTTCCTCACCTGCTCTCCTCATCAGTCGGGTTTTAACCTGGGACCCTTTCCTCACAGATTCAGGGATGAGCAGAGGGATGCACGGCTGCGCAGCTCCGTTTCCCAGCCCTCAGCATCAACACAGGAAGTCTCAGTATCAAGGAAACTGGATAAGTGGCGGAAATGAGAAAATCTTCCCCCCAAAGAGCTGCAGCTACACTGATTATAACACACTGCCTTCTAACAAGTCACAGGGTGAGCTGGGAGGCTTTTAAAAACATCCTCACTGTCTACTCATGGTTTTTTTTTCTATGCACAAAGTTTCTAGTTGAGTTATTGGCAAACGTGGAAAATAAGCTCTGCAGTGATTTTTTTTTTAATGCAAATGAACCCGTTTTCATTCCTTTTCCAGGCATGGTGAGCCGTTTGCTGGGCCCTTCGTTTGAGCCCTCGTGTTTGCCGGAGTTGACCCGTTACGACTGCGAGGTCAACGTCCCACTGCAGGGCAACCTACACCTCCTGCAGGGCTGCGACCTGCTGCAAGCCCTGGACCAGGCCACCTAGAGCCCCCAAGTCCAAACTCCAGACCCAAACCTGGACTTACGCTCACCCCTGAGCCCCAACTTGCAGCCGTGACTACGTCTCTCTTCACCCGTTGTGCCTCCAGGCCTCCTGAGAGCCCCAACATTAAGCTACCTGTAGAGCACAGTATTCAGTACCACATCCTGCCTTACTCGGCCCACACAATCCGCTTCCCCCGCCCTTTTTCTAGTTCCTCGTACAAACTAAACGTGCGGCGATAGTGAGGTCAGGCTGCCCCCCGCCCTCTTCCTACCCCACAAACTTGTGGCTTCAACCAGATGCAGGTTCGGTAGAAAAGCTTCCCTGCTCTGAACCCCACCACATCAGACCACCCACATACACGATATAAGCATCCCACGGGTCACTGGGTGGACACATAGAGGTCAGTACTGGATATTTAACATAAAATATGATATTGTTCTCACCAGTGTTGTGTTTTCAAGAGTTCTGACACTGGGATCTCACTGGGGTTGGCGCTGTGTTCAGAGACACAGACCGGAGATTGGGTCCATTTGTATAAAGGGGGGTGTTAGATCGTCCTAGAAACCCCGTCTACCAGAACCCCAGCACGCCAGTGACCATCCGATTGGTGCTGAGGCTGTGCAGCGGCCTTCTCTCCATCAGCGTGTAGCTTCCAGGAGAACACTGCACAGAGACACTGAGGTCTTTCAGTTCTGGGTCTTCAGCCAACTTGAGCCTTTTCTATCAGCAGACTTTCATCGCCTCAACGTCTCGCCTGAGTTTGTCCCATCTTAGTCACCGTATCATGAGCTGCTTCACAGCGGCATTAGATCTGAGTGATGTCTGCTTCATCCTTTGGTTTTTAGTTTCCATTGACCAAATATTTGATTTGGGACTCTGCGGTGTAAAGTCACTTTTCTTACTCGGCCGTTCTGAATCTTCTGTTTGTCTCTCTCACACAGAATCAGTAATAACACAATAAGCTGTAACACGTGTACTCCAGTGTAAATGTAATATTAGCTTATGGGTTGTTTTGCTCCCATGTATGTGTTGTTTTCTTAAATCTGATGTAGGAGCTGGAAGAAGCAGCTTGTATGGTAACAGGGTATTTTCTTATTGTGACATTTATATTTGACACGCTAATACAACGTGGATTTAACTTGCACAGTTTTCAAACAGGACAGACGTGCAGGGGGAGGAGCGGTGGTTTGCAAAGATGGCAGAGGGAGACAGTAAGAGGCCAATATGTGCACGTTTGAATCACTTAAGTCAAATTTACCTTCAGGAGGTTTCTCTGCAGGGCCACATATTAGTTTCCATGTCAGGACCGACAGGTTGCATCGTTCCTTATGCACAAACAGTCAAAGCATCGCTTTCACAAATAAACTGAGCTGAATTTCAAAGGAAGTAGCTACTAACGGTTAAGTTGAAGGTTTTTCAGCTGTTTTGCTGTAAATTGTCTCAGAAATTGGCTTGTTTGTACAATTTAATGCAACGATCTAAAAGCCAAAGAGTTGTACTTTACAACCACGAAGCGGAGAATCGTGGCGGAAACACTCGAGATGGAGGAGTTTCTTATTTATGTTGCACATGTTTAAAGTGTAAATGTATTAACGTGGTTTTAAGTAAGCGTTGTTAATTGGATACAGAGTTTACGAAACGGTTCGCGTCATGGATAAATGAAAAGAACATGAGGTTTTAGGGCGAGAGGAGAGATTTACTGACCGCCACGGTCAGCCGGGCCTCAGGAGGAAGCGTTGATGGTCCCGATAAGTAGAGGAATGTGATGGGTGCAGAAAAACCCAAGATATATATAAAAATTAAAAAAACAGCTACTTGTGCACCGTAGTTTCCCTCGAGGAGCACAAAGTTCGCCCCGTGACGCTCTGTGCACGTACCGGAGGCAGATCAGCTCTCCGGTTTTACCGTTTTTTTTTTTTACCCAGCAGCAGGTATTTCTCCTCGACAAGGCCAGTTGATCTCACGACAAAGTGGCTGCCAGAGAGCTCTGTTACAGATTATTCTCATGAATATTATTAGCTCCTGATGCATTCTGGGTGAGGAGATTTTCACCCACACCTTTAGAGAAACTTGTTTCCGTTCTCTTCAGTTCTCTGTGTTTTTATATATTTTAAGGTGTCTTCGTGTGGTGACCACTCTGGAACTATAAAGCTTTGTACACGTACACAATATGTATTTAAAAGAGAACTAATGTTAAAAATAGTGTTTTAGTGTTTAA